>VMDO01038636.1:0-13317 GCA_007922755.1 Pedetes capensis
TGACATGCTTTTCGTTGTGACAATTTTCATATATGCAATTTGATAAGCATTATTCATATAGGTTACCCCTTACGCTCCTCTATGTTTCCCCCCTCCCCCCTTCCTATCTAAGTTTCCCATCCAAGTCTTCTCTATCTTTTACTATATAGTATTTTTCTATATGTCCTTGGGTTCCCTTTCTGTTTAAGATAGAAACTTTATAGACATGAACTTCTACATATGTAGAACACAAATGTGCCAATCTCTAGATGCTAAAATTAAGTGATTTTCATTTTTCTTTTTTTTCTAAGTATTCTGTAATTATTATATACCTAGTTAACATTTACAAATATTATTATTAAAATGTTATGGACTAACTATAGCTTGACAATAAAGTAGCTGATAATGATAATGTATCTTAACATAATATATTTAAGAGAGAAATAGCTCAGTAGTATTCAGGCTTGAAATAGGGAATAAAGGAAAACATATGTAAAATGAGAGGCTATGGGACAGCAGTATATACTTAAGATTCAAAATCATAGAAAGAAAGAAATACAAAATCCCTAAGGCTGCTATTATTCCCAAACCATGAAAATCCCCTGCCTAAACTATCACAACAGTCTCAAATAGCTTTCACTGTTTAAACATCCTTAGATCAATTGGTAAAGCCCTCTTGTACATTTGCTGAGAACCTATGTTTGATCCCCCAGAACAGCAAAAATGGGAGAAGGAAGTGGCAATCCACACCTGAAGCAATCCTGAAAATATCAGCCATTGAAAACCCTATAAGGGCCGGACTTGACTGGAAACCACCTAAGAATAACAAAAACTTTGGGGTCTTTCAGGTACAAGATCATATCATCTGCAAATAAGGATAATTTGACCTCTTCCTTGCCAATCTGTATCCCTTTGATTTCTTTCTCTTGTCTGATTGCCTTGGCCAGGACTTCAATTACTATGTTAAATAGAATAGGAGAGAGAGGACATCCTTTTCTTGTTCCAGATCTAAGAGGAAATGGTTTCAGTTTTTCTCCATTTAATATAATGTTGGCTATAGGATTGTCATAAATGGCTTTTATGAAATTAAGGTATTTGCCTGTTATACCTATCTTCTCCAGTGTTTTTATCATGAAAAGGTGTTGAACTTTGTTGAAGGCCTTTTCAGCATCAATTGAGATAATCATGTGGTTTTTGTTTGCCAGTTTCTTGATATCTGGATTACATTAATTAATTTCTGTATGTTAAAACAGCCTTGCATCTGTGGTATAAATCCCACTTGTTCATGGTGGATAATCCTTTTTATATGCTGCTGGATTCTGTTTGCCAGAATTTTATTAAATATTTTTGTGTCTAGATTCATAAGGGAGATGGGTCTGTAATTCTCTATCTTAGATGAATCTTTTCCTGGTTTAGGTATCATGGTGATGGTAGCTTCATAGGATGAATTTGGGGGTGTTCCCTCCTTTTCGATTTTTTGGGATAATTTGAGAAAGACAGGTATTATATCTTCTTTAAAAGTTTGGTAAAATTCTGCTGTGAATCCATCAGGACCTGGGCGCTTCTTTGTTGGGAGACTTTTAATTACCTTTCCTATTTCTGTATATGTAATGGGTCTGTTTAAGTCAGTTAAGTCTTCTGGGGTTAGATTTGCTAGGTCATGTTAATAAATTTGTCCATTTCTTCTGCATTTTCATATTTTTGGGAATACAGTCTCTCACAGTAATCCCTGACAATTTTCTGTATTTCATTGAAGTCGGTGGTTATGGATCTGTTGTCTTTCATAATCCATACTATGTTGGATTTTTCCTTTTTCTTTTTGAGGAGGTTAGCCAGAGGGGTGTCTATTTTATTAATCTTTTCAAAGAACCAGCTCTTAGTCTTATTAATTTTTTGAATTATCTTTTTGGATTTTAATTGAGATATTTCTCCCTTTATTTTTGTAATTTCCTTTTGGGTGTTCCTTTTAGGCTTGACTTTTTGTTGGTTTTCTAGTGTCTTAATATGCGTCATTAGGTCATTTATTTGGCTCTTCTTTATTTTATTGATGAAGGCACTTAATGCTATAAACTTCTCAATCAGAAAACTTCTGGATCTAATTAACTCCTTCAGCAAAGTCACAGGCTACAAAATTAACACACAAAAATCAATAGCTTTTCTTTACACCAATTCCAAACAGGAAGAGAAGGAAATTTCAGGAAAACTACCATTCATGATAGCCCACCAGAAAATTAAATACCTTGGAATCAATCTAACCAAAGACCCTTCAGATCTCTACAAGGAAAATTTCAAAACATTAAAGAAAGAAATAGCAGACGACACTGAAAAATGGAAAGACCTCCCTTGCTCCTGAATAGGGAGAATTAATATAGTAAAAATGGCTGTCCTACCAAAAGCAATCTATAGATTTAATGCAATACCCATTAAAATTCCACTGACTAACTTTACAGAAATAGAAAAAATGATCCAAAAATTCATATGGAACCACAAAAGAACATGTATAGCCAAAACACTTTTAAGCTGCAAATCTAACTCAGGTGGAATCACAATCCCTGACTTCAAACTTTACTACAGGGCAGTGGTTGCAAAAACAGCTTGGTACTGGCACAAAAATAGGCCTGAAGACATCTGGAACAGAAGACCCAGATATACCTCAACACACCTATAGCCATCTTATTTTTGACAAAGGAGCAAAGCAAGTAAAGTGGAAAAAGGACAGCCTTTTCAACAAATGGTGCTGGGAAACATGGTCATCCACATGCAGAAAAATGAAAGCTGACCCGCATCTCTCAATATACATGAGAGTTAACTCAAAATGGATAAAAGATCTCAACATAAAACCAGAAACTTTTAAACTTATAGAAGGCAAGATAGGCAATACACTCCATCATATAGGCATAGGAAAGTATTTCCTTAATAGGACTCCAATGGCTCAAGAAATTGCAACAAGAATAGATAAATGGGATTACATGAAATTAAAAAGTTTCTGCACCACAAAGGAAACAATTAACAGAGTCAAGGAAACCCCCATGGAATGGGAAAAAATCTTCACATTTTATACATCAGACAAAGGTCTAATTACTAGAATTTATAAAGAACTCAAGAAAAAAAATCCAAAAAAACAAATAACCCAATACACAAATGGACAAAGTAACTGAGTAGACAGTTCTCAAATGAAGAGGTCCATAAAAGCAAGAAACATGAAAAAATACTCAGTATCCCTAGCCATTAGGGAAATGCAAATTAAAAGAACTCTGAGATTTCACCTTACACCAGTAAGAATGGCCAAGATCAATAAAACAAATAACAACAAATGTTGGCGAGGTTGCGGCGAAAAAGGAACACTATTACATTGTTGGTGGAGCTGTAAATTGGTCCAGGCACTGTGGAAATCAATATGGAGATATCTTAAAAAACTGAAAGTAGATCTACCGTATGACCCGGCTATAACACTACTGGGAATTTACCCAAAGGAAGACGGGTCATCATACCACCAACACACCTGCATCTCCATGTTCAATGCTGCACTTTTCACAATAGCAAGGATATGGAATCAACCAAAGTGCCCTTCACCAGAAGAATGGATAAAAAATCTATGGTACATATACCCGATGGAATACTACTCAGCAATCAAGAAAAATGAAATAAGGTCATTAGCAGCAAAATGGATGGAATTAGAGAAAATTATTTTAAATAAATGAACCCACGCTCAGAAAGAGAAACACTACATGTTCTCACTCATATGTGGGAGTTGAATCAAAATTATAAGAAGGAAAAGTCCTATTCAAAGGTTGGATCAAAATAAAAGGAAAAAAATGCTAAGAATGGTGTTAATATAAATGGTCTAGAAAATGCATGCAATTGTTCTGACAAGATAAAAAAAAAGTTCACTGCAGGAAAAGTTTCTATCTTAAACAGAACTGGAACCCAAGGACATACAGAAAACTATTACCAAGTAAATGATAGAGAAGACTTACATGTAGGGGGTGGGATGGGGGAAAGCATACAAGAGGGTAAGGGGGCACCTATATGAATAATGTACATCAAAATGTATATATGGAAATGCCACAATGAAAAGCATGTCAGAATGAATCACATTAAGGTGTACGTTAAAAATGTCCAATAAAAAAGAATAATAATAAAAAATATTCACAATATTTAAAAAAAAGATTAACAAAAACTATATAATCAGTTCTTCACACAGCAGACAACCATTAATATATTTGACAAATTGTCATTTTTTTCTTCTCAAAGTGCTCCATGGATTCCAGTATCCTTCAAGACAAAATCAAAATCTTTAACATTGTTGATATTGTCCCAATTAATCTGAAATATCTTCCACCTTATTTTTGACTAACTTACATCATAACTTTTTTTAGTTGCTGTATACAAAACAGTGAACCTTCATTCTGTAGAAATTCATTTCTCTCTATCATTCTTACTGTCTGTATTTTTTCCTCTGGAGTTGTCACAACTGGATATATATCATGACATAGGTATACATCCCACAAACATAGATAATTATATAAATATGTATTCATATAATACATACAATATATTTATATAATGTATAATATGTTAAGTGTATATTACTATGAAATATTTGATAGTTAATACCTTCCTAAAGCCTGCAGCGGTAGCCCTGTGGCATCCGATCCCGTCAGATCTCGGAAGCTAAGCAGGGTCGGGCCTGGTTAGTACCTGGATGGAAGACCGCCCGGGAAAACCAGAAGCTGTAGGCTTGGGAGAAGGACCTGGCAACCCCCTCCCCCCAAAAAATCAATCTGCTATTGAAAACCCTATGAACAGCAGAGAAGCACTGACAATAGTGTTTCCCCTGTTGTACAGAGGGTCGCTATGAGTCGGATACCGACTTGACGGCACCTAACAACAACAACTAACAACAACCTTCCTAAAATGTGAAAGACATTGTAAACTTCCATACTCTCTTAAATATGTACCTATTTACCCATTGATTTCACCAATTTGTTGTTCTGTTTGTCTGCATCTGTATCTTATATTTATGGTTAACTTCATTCAGCAGTTTTAAGCTAAGTGACTGTCTTAAATAATTTTCCATCATGTGATTGTCATTTATTTTTTTCCAGTTTTACACAATTGTAAAATACCAGAGAAAAGGGGAATTCAAGAAATATTTCACAGTGTTATTTTAAAAAATTTATCTCTTCTCATTTATTAGCAGTGGCATAACGAAAGTTCAAAAAAAATTGTACTGTTTATTTAATGCACTTCTAAGGACCTTAACTTTTATATGATTGTAAACATTTAATTTCTTTCAGTCCATATGTACAGGGTTAAATATGGACAATAATTTCTTTTAACATAATTATATGACTATCTTGAGAGTCTTCTTTTAATGTTCCTTTTTCTACATCTTATTAGTTGAGAAAGGAATTCTGGTTAATTATATATGCTCATATCTATAATTTTGTGATTCTGAGTAGAAAGCCTTTAACATATAATTTTTTTTTTTTTCAGTACCTGGGGTTGAACCCAGGGCCTCGTGCTTTCATGCTCTGCAAGTGCTGGACCACTGAGCTGCACCCCCAGCCCATTTTTTTCTTTTTTTTTACTTTTTGAGACAGGGTCTCACTAAGTTACACAGACTGCCTCTGGTCTCAAACTTGCGATCCTCCTGTCTCTGCCTCCCAAGCCGCTGGGATTACAGGTGTGCACCACCACGCCCGGCCAACATATAAGAATTTTAAGATATGATCATAGAGGTAAATATTGATTTTCTCATATGTATTGCTTAAGTACAAGTAGATAAAAGCTTTTACATAACTAAAATTATAGTGATTATTTTAATAAATACTGTGACTGATATTTCTTTCCTTTTTTTTTTCCTTTGCAGTGCTGAGGGTTGAACATAGGGCCTCACCCTTGCATGCTTTGCAAGTTCTGGACTACTGAGCAGCACTTCCAGCCCTTTTTTTTTTTTTTTTTTTTTTTTTTTTTCATTTTTTGACACAGGGTCTCACTAAATTTCACAGACTGCCTCTGGTCTCGAACTTGCAATCTTTCTGCCTCTGTCTCGCAAGTCACTGGGATAACAGGCGTGTGCCACCATGCCCAGCCCATGAATGATATTTCTATGTTATATGTCAATATCTGACTTTTTTGCAACCAAACCATGTGTTCAGAATGGCAAGACTGCTGAACAGGACAACTTAAAGAAACAGTCTCAGGCAACATTTTTGTTGAATTTACCAAGTCTTTGGTATGTACCATGCTTTGTTAGGGAGTTAAGGAAAGGAGAGGTAAGGAAATTTGATAATTTTACAAGAATTATCTAGGTATTATTCTACAATTATTTCAATTTTAAAAGCCAGTTCAGAATAGCCTTGTATCAAGAATTGTCTCTAGTTTACCTAAGTAGAATTATCACAACATTAAACTCAGTTTAAGCTAGTGGTCATTTATAATTTACAATGGCATCTATGTCTACAAAAAACACACATTGTAATGAGTATTCTAAAATAGAATAAAATCTTTAGATTTTTCCAAATTTATCTCCTATCATCCAGGCAATTAATTATATCCTTAAGTAAAATATTCCTCTTAATATATACAAAGATTCACTGTGCTTCATGGCACATGCAGGCAATCCAGGCAAATTGGGACACTGAGGTGGGAGGACATTGCAAGGATCTCAAAGTTCACGTCACAGGCATTCTGCAAAAGTTAGTAAGGACTCATCCTTTCCCAAAATAATAATAAAAAATGTAGGTGCTGTGGACAAGACTCAGTGGTAGAATGCTTGCCTAGCATGTGTGGGGCTCTGGGTTCAACCCTTAGTACTGAAAAAAAATATTTTTCATCTGTTATCTTGTTTGGGGTATATGATCCCTGGAACTAAGCTAGTTTTGTAAATCAAGTAGAGTTTAGCCACACTCCCTCACTACAACTTCCTTTTATTAATATTTATTTATTTCTATTTTTCATAAACACACCAGGACAGGTCTTTACTGCTTATGATCAATGCTTACAGTAACACTTTCACTTTGTTTCTCCTGGAAGAGTCTTGGGTAAGTGTAGTGTCTCATACTGGTTTTAGGATGGTAGTTGAGTGCTGAGCAAGTGGTCAAGTACCAAACCAGAATTCTCTGGAAAATATTAAGAATCAAAATGTTCAAGCACATCAAGAGACCATTGTTTTTCTATGGTACTTTGTATTAGCCAAAGAATTCTAAGAATTGAACATTTGTTTGTGTTGTTTTTCAGGGGTTGAACGCAGGGCATCATGCATGCCAGGCCATGCATGACTAAGCTATATTCCTCAATTCCCTTTTATAAACATTTTAAAATTTTGAGACAGAGTCTTACTAAGTTGCTCAGGCTGCCTCTGGCCTTGGACTCTTGATCCTTCTGCTTCAGCTTCTCAAGTAGCTGGGATTGTATATGTCACTGTGCCAAGGCAATGCACCTTCATTTCTATTCACATTTCCCAAAGCCTTGTAATTCAATTAATGCTTTGGTAAAATAGAGTGTGATTCCAATCATGGTGTTTAAGACATTTTAGATAATTTCAAACAATTTTTAGGGGTGAAAAGAATTTAGAATTCTCTACTAAGACATGTTATAATTTTAATAATATTATTATTTTTTGGCTAGGATCCATTGTCTGTACATGGCTAGAAAAGTCAATGAGGCACTAATAGCTTTTTTTCTTTGATCAATAAATAATCTTTGCTCCTCCTCCAAGTATCTACTGCCACTTGTGCTCATGTAGATCTCTATCCATGTAATATATTCAGTGAAATTCTGATCTCTTATGGAACTAGAAATAAAAGGTTGTATTTTTATTGATTTTGCATTATTTTCTATTAGCAATTTCTGATGTAAAACATAATAGGTCTCATGACATCATACATGTGTTTCATTTTATATTGTTCCTGTATATCCCTTTTGTTACCCTCTCATGACCCCCATCCCTGCCTTCTTCACTAATGGTACTCTTCTTGCATGTCTTGTTTGTGTGTATGTCTGCATATTATGTATCTATCATCTATCTATCTATCTATCTATCTATCTATCTATCTATCTATCTGTCTATCTATAGTCTATCATCTATCATCAATCTACATGTCTATTTTGCCCAACAGGCAATATGTATAATATTTCCTTTCTTTTCTACCAATGTATTATCTTCTTTCCCCCTCTCTGGTCTATCTCATTCCTTACATAGTCTCTTTCTAATTTCGTGAACTATATGTTTCAATATTGAATGTATATTGAGAGTTAGCTTCCCTATATCAGAGAAAACATGTATTTATCTTTCGGAGCCTGGCTTATCTCTTTTAAAATCATGATCTCTAGTTCCAACCATCTTCTAGCAGATGCCGTAATTTTCTCTTTCTTTATGGCTAATACTTCATGGGCCTGCAGCCATAGCCCTGTGGCATCCAATCCCATCAGATCTCGGAAGCTAAGCAGAGTAGGGCCTGGTTAGTAGTTGGAAAGGAGACAGCCTGAGAACACCAGATGTTGTAGGCCTGGGAGATGGACCTGGCAACCCACTCCCAAAAATCAATCGGCCATTGAAAACCCTATGAACAGCAGAGAAGCACTGACAGTAGTGTTTTACCTGTTGTATGTAGGATCGCTATGAGTCGGATACTGACTTGATGGCACCTAACAACAACAACAATACTTCATGGTGCATATGTACCACAATTTCCCCATCCATTCATGAGATGATGGACACCTGGATTGTTCCCATATCTTGGCTATTGTGAATAATGCCACAATAAATATGGATAAGCAATTGTCTCTCTTGTATATTGACTTATATTCATTCAGATATATACCCAGGAATGCTGTAGTTGGGCTGTATAGTAGTTCTATTGTGAGTTTTTTTAGGAACCTCCATACTGACTTCCAAAATGGCTGCACCAATCTGCATTCTCACCAGCAGTGCTATAGTGTGCCTTTCTCCCTGCTTGCTCACCAGTGTTTGGTGCCATTTGTTTTGTTGATGGCAGCTGTTCTGAAGGGGGTGCGATGTTATCTCAAAGTTGTTTTAGTTTGCATTTCTTGTGACTAAGAATGTTGAATATTTTTTTCCATATAACTGTTGATCACTTGTATTTATTCTTTTGAGAAATTTCTTCAGTTCTTTTCCCCATATTTTGATTGGATAGTTGTTCTTTAGTATTTAATATTTTGAGCTCTTTATTCAGTCTAGATATTACTCCCCTGTATGATGATTTTCTCCCATTCTGTAGGGTGAGTCCTCACTCTGGTAATCATGTCCTCACTCTAGTAATGCATGAAAAAGCATTTTAATTTCATGCAGTAATATAAATTTTTCTATTATTTCTTGCATAAATGAGGTCCTGTTCATAAAGTGTTTGCATATACCTATGTCTTAACATGTCTTCTGTACACTTTCCTCATCCAATTTCAAAGTGTCAGGTCTTAAGTTAAGGTCCATGATCCATTTTGAATTGGGTTTTGTAGATGAGGAAAGATGAGCTTCAGTCTTCTGCATGAGAATATTCAGTTCTCCTTGCTATATTTGTTAAAGAGGCTGTCTTTTTTTCCAACTTATATTTTTTAGCACCTTTGTCATATGTCAGATGACTGTAACTGCATGGGTTTATTCCAGAAGTCTCTTCTGCTCCAAATCTCTTCTGTTCTGCATGTCTGCTTTTGTGCAAGTAGCACACAGTGTTTGTTACTATGGCTTTGTAATATAGTTTGAAATCAAGTACTGTGATGTCTCCTGTATTGTTCTTTCTATTCAGGATTCTTTTAGCGATTTGGGTCTTTTGTGCTTTCATATGAATTTCCAAATTATTCTCTATATTTTAATGAAGAATGTCACTGGGAACTTGATGGAAATTGCTTTTAATCTGTAGATTGCTTTTGGCAAGATTGTCATTTTCATAATATTAATTATTCCAATCCATGAACATGGGAGATCTTTCCAGCTTCTGGTGTCTTCTTAAATTTCTTTCTTTAGCTAGTTAAAATTTTCATTTCAGAGGACTTTCATATACTCTGTTAGATCTATTCCCTGTTTTTTTTGAAACTATTATAAATGGGATTATTTTCTGATTTCATTCTGCACCTGTTCATTAATGGCATACTGAAATGCTACTGATTTTGTATATTAATTTTGTAGCTTACTACTTTGCTGAAAGTATTTATGAGCTCTAAGAGTTTTCTGGTGGAGTCTTTAGGGCACAGAAGTATATCATCTTCAAATTTAGATAATTTGACTTCTTCCTTTCCTATTTGGATTCCTTTTATTTCTTTCTCTTGACTTCTTGCTATGCTAATATTTCCAATAACATATTGAATAGTAGTGGAGACAGTGGAAACAATTGTCTTATTCCTGATTTTAGAGGGAATGATTTCAGTTTTTCTTCATTTGGTATGAACTGGGCCAAAGGTTTCTCCTATACTTTCTTTAGTGTATTTAGGTATGTTTCTTCAATTCCTAGTAACTCCAAGGCTTTTACCATGAAAGGATATAGAATTTTTGTCAAAATTCTTTTTGGCATCTATTCATAGATCATGTGATTTCTATTTCTGAATGTATATAATGAATTACATTTATTGTCTTCTGTATGTTGAACTAGACTTCCATCCCTGGAATGAAATCAACTTGATAATAGTGTATAATCTTTTTAATGTGTTGTTGAAGTCAATTTGCAAGTTTTTTAAAAAATATTTTTATACTTAGGTTCACCAGGAAAATTAGTCTGTAATTTTCCTTTTCTGTTGTGTCTTTATCTGGTTTGTATCAAGGTAATACTGACTTTATAAAATGAGTGTTATAGTTTTCATTTTGTTTGTATTTTGTGGAATAGTTTGAGAATCATTGGTATTAGTTCTTCTTTACAGGTCATGAAGAATTCAGGTGAACCCATCTAATCCTGGACTTTTCAATGTTGGAAGATTCAGTATTATGCCTTTAATTTCACTACTTTTTATAGGTTGTTTAAGTTGTTTGCAATCCCTTGATTTAATTTTGGCAGTTCATACATGTCTAGGGATTTATCCATCTCATCGAAGTCTTCAGGGTTTTTTCTTAAATATAAATTTTCAAGTACTCCCTAATGAGTCTCTTGATTTCATTGATGTTTGTTGTAATGTTCCCTTTTCATCACTAATTTTATTTGCTTTGAGTTTCACTCTCTGCTTTTGTTATTTTGGCTAAGAGTTTGTGGATTGTTTTTTTACCTTTTCAAAAACTCAACTCTTTGTTCTACCAAATGTTTTTATTTAATTACTTAATCTCCATTTCATTAATTTCTTATGTAATCTTTTATTTCTTTCAATCTGCTAGTTTTGAGATTTGTTTGTTCTTATTTTTCTAATAGGTTGGGGTGCATCATTAAGTTGTTTGTCTGAGTCTAATCTAATTTTTTAACATAGGCACTCATAGCTACAAATTTCCCTCTTTGAATTGTCTTTGCTGCATCCCAAATATTCTTGTCGCTTTTTAAATTTTCATTTCATTCTAAGATGTTTTTATTTCCTCTCTTTTTTCAAGTGCCCATTGATTACGTATGAGTATATTTTTCATCTCCATATATTTTTATAGTTTCTGTAATTTCTACTAATGTTCATTTCTAGTTTTATTCCATTATTAACTGATAAAATATAGAAGATAATTTTGATATTTCTGTAATTGTTAAGACTTGATTTATGGCCTAAAATGTGATCTATTTTAGAGAAAGTTTTATAGGTTATGGAGAAAAATATGTATTCTATTGCTTTGGGGTGTAAAATTCTGTATATGTCTGTTAAATCCAATTAATGTATTGTGGTGATATTTCTTTGTTAAATTTTTGTCTCAATGTTCAGTTTATTGGTGAGAGTGGGGTATTGAAGTCATCCATTATTATTGTATCTCAACCTGCCTGTCCCTTTAAATTCATTAGTATATTTTAATGAAGTTGGGTGCACTGATATTTGGTGCACATATATTTAGAATTGTTATCCTTTCTTGATCTATTGATAACTTCATTAATATGTAGTGGTCTTATTTGTCCCTTCAAACTAGTTTTAGCTTGAAGTTTATTTTGACATAAGGATGGCTATTCCACCTTTTTTGGCTACTATTTGCTTTCTATATCAATTTTCATCCTCTCAGTTTCAGTCTACATGTGTTCTTGCCAGTGAGATATTTTTCTTGGAAACAACAAATTATTGGATCTCATTTTTTGCATTCAATCTACTAATCTATGTCTTTTAATTGGAGCGTTCAGACCATTTACATTTAAGGTTATTACTGAGATGAATTTTATTGTGCTTATAATAGTGTTAGGGTATTTTTTTCTTTCTTTTCTTTTTTTCTTTTTTTGGTTGGTACATATACTGTTTGTTCTTTTCTTTCTCCCATATTTATGTTCAAGGTTTGCTGTTTTATTTTGTTAGACATGAACTATTCTTCCCTTAGTTCTGTTTAATATCTCTGTTCCTCCCATGATGTTTATTCTTTTCTATAGTCTCATGGCTTTCTTCTTCTTGAGTGATTGGAATTACTTTAAATACCCACTGCAATGCTGGCTTGGTTATCATATATGCTTTAGTGCATGCTTGTCTTGGAATGTCTTTATTTCCCCATATATTTAAAAAGATAATTTACTGGGTAAAGCGTTCTAGGTTGGCAGTTATTTGCTTTCATGCTCTGAAATATATCAAACCAAATTTTCCTTACTTTTAGGTTTTTATTGAGAAGTATAATGCTTTTCTGATGAGTTTGACTTTGTAGGTGAACTGATATTTTTGTCTTGCAGTGCTTAAAATTGTTTCTTTGCTTTGTAGTTTTACCATTCTCACTATAATGTGATGTGGGTAGGATATGTTCTGATCTAACCCATTTGGAGTTCTAGATGCCTCTGGGGTTTCAGTGTATGCTTCTTCCCACCAGTTTGGAAAGTTTTTAGTTGTTATTTCCTTGAACAGGTTCTTTATGCCTTTAGATTCAGTTTCAGTTCCTTTTGTGCCCCCTATATTCTTAACGTGCATCTCTTTATTTTGTCAAATAGGTTCTGAAGTGTTTGCTCATGTTCTTTCATTTTTTTCTGTTTTTAGTATATAAAGTATATGTAAGTATGTATGTGGCCTGCAGCTGTAGCCCTGTGGCATCCGATCCCGTTAGATCTTGGAAGCTAAGCAGGGTCAGGCCTGGTTAGTACCTGGATGGGAGACCGCCTGGGAACACCAGAAGCTGTAGGCTTGGGAGAAGGACCTGGCAACCCCCTCCCAAAAATCAATCTGCCATTGAAAACCCTATGAACAGCAGAGAAGCACTGACAGTAGTGTTTCCCCTGTTGTACAGAGGGTCGCTATGAGTCG
>VMDO01038637.1:0-13312 GCA_007922755.1 Pedetes capensis
GTTTGATTGAAAATCTTAAAATAACACAGTTAGTTTCTTGCAGGTCTGGAATCTAGGCATAGCTCAGGCCACTGCTCTGAGCCTTAGTGGCCTGGCCATTTGTCACACTGAGGCTCACCTGGGGATGAACGCGCTACCCCTCAAGTCCAGCTTGATGTTTCCTTTCTGGGGAAAAACAGTAACTAAAGTAATCCATTTCAAATGCAACCTTCCTGTTATACTTTCGGAAGGAAATGCAGGCTGCAAAACACTTTAGAGAGGAAAAGAAATTGAAAGCCTGGGCATCAAAGATAGGATGCAATCTCTTCCCAAAAGACCTGTGCTGCATTGAGGGGCAAGAAAATAACTCATCTGTAGCAAGGATGGGTCTCTTAGAAAGAGGATTGGGCCACTTGCTCACTTCCTCATTCTCGTTTCAAAATAAGACCTGCCCCATCGCAACTGAACTCCTCACAGGCCATGAAAAGTATAAATATTTACCTCAGTCTGAACAGGAAGAGGCGGCAAGGTTTGTACAATTTAATTCTTGTTCATTAGGGTGGGAAGAAATCTAGATCGTTTGCAAAGCTATTTCTCAGAGCCCTTTGCTCGATTCCATTTCCAGTTACTCTAATTGTCACAAGCCCTGTGCCCAGCACTGAGGGGGAAGGTGGGCGGGGAACAAAACAGAATTATCCTTAGAACTAGGCCCAGAAAACTATGTTGTGTAGGCTGCGCACTTGAGTGTCCTTGCTCACGCCACAGGGGTTCAGAATAAAGTCCTCACTAAGCGATCCCAGAACTCTGCAGCCACCTAGAAACACCTCTCAGAAAATGACAGCATTCCCCCATTTTTTATTTTCTTTTTTTGAGGCTGAGTCTCGCTGTGTAGTTCAGGCTGGCCCAGAACTCACTGTGTAGCCCAGGCTGGCCTTGAACTTACGATCCTCCTGCATCAGGCTCTCGAGTGCGGGTTACATGCCACCACGCCCTGCTCTGCACTCCCTTTTTTATGAGATATTTTTGCTAGTATGAGGGCAAAATGTCCTGTCATCATAGTCTGTGCCTGGTCCTATGGCTTCTTAAAGATTTGATTCTAGAAAGACATTTGAAAGCCAAGAGTGGTAACACCAGCCTTTAATCCCAGGACTCAGGAGGCTAATGCAGGAGGATCGTGGGTTCGAGGCCAGCCTGTGCTATGTGGTGTGTGTGTGTGTGTGTGTGTGTGTGTGTGTGTGTGTGTGAGTGCCATACTATATGGTATAATGTACATATATTATATTATATGTGATCTATAAGTATTATATATATGTATTATAAGTATTATATATGTAAGTATTCTATATATATATATACATACATATATATATGTATATATAAATTTTGCCTTCTTTTCTCCTGCTATCTTTTCTTATTGCCCCCTCCCTCCTTTTCTCTAGTTCCTTTACAATGGCAACTATAAAACACTGAAGAAAAAAATTGAAGAATATACTAGAAAATGGAAAGACCGCCCATGCTCATGGATGGAAAGAATTAGTGTTGTGAAATGCAATATATTACCGAAAACAATCTCCAGCTTTAATGCAACACAATTCAAAATCCTAGGTCAGAGTTTTAAGGCCAATATCCAGTGACAACCACATGATTTACCTTGGGTAGGGTGGACTCTGAAATGTTATGTGCCAACGGCACCCCAGAATGTTGTATCAGGTGTGACTTTATTACTTTTATTTTTATTTTTATTTTATGATACTGGGGATTTGAACCCAGGGCCTTACACATGCTTTTGCAAGCACTCTACCCCTGAGCCACAAGCTAGCCCAGTTTTTACATTTCTTGTATGTATATATGTGTGTGTGTGTGTGTGTGTATATATATATATATATATATATATATATATGTATGTATATATATATGTGTGTGTGCGTATGTATACATGTACAATATATATATATATATATATATATATATATATATATATATATATGCACACACACACACACAATATATTGAGACAAGGTGTCCCTAAATTGCACAGGCTGCCTCTGGCCTCAAACTTGCAATCCTCCTGCCTCAGCCTCCAGAGTCACTAGGATGACAGGCATGTGCCACTGCACCCTGCCTATTGCATGTGACTTTAGAGACCTTTGCAGGCCTCTGCCCCAACCTCCTCATTCAGCACAGAAGATCATGGTCTGCAACGTTGCTGGACATACAGTCAATCTGTTTTGAGTGTCTACCACATGCAAAGATTTATGGTGTGCTCTTGAGTGACACAGAAACCAAACATCTACAGACACTGATACACACGATACTCTCTCACTAGATCAGGGTTTGAATCCTGCTGTAGCTTGGATCTGCAATGACTCCCAAGGAACTGTGTTGAAGCCATGGTCCATAGCTTGGGGGTGTGGGGAGGTGGTGGGAGATTTAGGAGGCGGGACTTAATGGGAGGAAGTTAGGTCATTGGGAGTGCATCCATGAGGCAGAATGTGGGACCATGCCTGCAGTCCCCCCCCCTCTTTGCTTCCTAGCCTCCATTAAGGGAACACCTTTATTCCTCTTCACCCATCTGCCATGATAACCTCACTCACTATAGGTCTGGAAATAATGGATGCGAGTTTTCCAATCCACTGTAACCACTGACAGGCAGCTTATTATTTTTCACAGATGCAATGCTTGAATCTGCAATACTGTTTCACATCACGGAAATCTATACAGAGGTCTAGAAGAAGTCTAGGGACCTCCCCATAACTTATTCTTTGACTCCTCTCTCTTATCCAAGGTGAAGAAACATGACTGGAAAATGTAAGGTCAGGAGGAAGGCAGGAGCAGGAACTCCTCATGGTTGATATCTTAAATTTGTGCACTTTAAACTGGCTGGAGAGAAGTCATCATGGTCCTGGAAGTTGATAGATAATTCCAGTGTGCATTGGACTCTGCATCTGTTTTTTATTATTATTATTTATTTATTTAATGGAAACAGAGTCAAAACATTGCATTGAGCTACCAGAGAAACCTAAAACAAAGCAATGTGTTGTATTTTTTCCCAGAACTCCTTTTGTATAAGTTTCTATTTTAATTTCATCTAAGGATACTTATCACGGGACTTACTGCCAATCATTAAACCAGGACGGCCTCATTTTGACATCCATCACTATGCCCGCAAAAAATATTTTACCACAGAAATTCCCACTTGTGGATTCCAAGCTGGGCACATCTTTTGGGGGTGGGTCATAGGGTAGATGGAGAGGATTCAGCCTACCACATGGTCCAACAAGGAAAAAATTTCCATCTCTTCTCTATCTGCATGACAAAGTCTCAAAATTCTTGGCCACAATTGCTGGATTCTCAGTCTGAAACTCACACTTACCCAGAGCACTTCAGTTTCCTTTATGATGATGTACTGTAGGGAATCTCTGGGGGATAGAGAGGAAGTATGGCTGGGATAGGGGCCTATCTAGCCCACCTGGAGGACTGACATCTATCCTCCAGGGCAAGATGGCAACTGGTAACCCTTGTCCCACATCCAGGTCTCTCTTGGCCTCCAATAAGCCAAGATGGCTCCTGAGGTATAACTGCATCATCAACCCCCTGGCACCTGAATGGTTGACTGCCATTTTCAGGCACTTAGAGGCAGTTACCCTAAGACTATATAAGGGCGGTGCATAGGGTACTCAGTGTCTACAACATTGGCCATCAGAGCCGTGCCACACCATTGTAAAGTCCTGCCACCCCATCATCACAGAGGTCACACTCAGTGGATCAAGAGAGAAGACCGCCTCACCGCAGAGGCCACTCCATCGCCAGACTGGGATGGAGATCATCGGTCACCAGCAGTGGAGAAGGGGAAGCTGGCTCTTATGGAGAATGTCCACAGGCTGTGGACGTCCACGGGCTGGGACACTGACTGCTGCCACCAGAGCCACAACACTTCTGCCGCCATCCTGATGGGCAGGCTTGGGGGCCATATTTATCTCTTTACAGGAGCTGAACAATAAAATCAGTACCAAAGGCACCCCGAAGCCTTCCGTCCACAGCCCCTTGCCAGTCCCCTTCCATGTGGGGTCCCGATCCTGGTAGGAGGAGGAGAGCTAGCTTGGTCCTGGATGGGGACGGAACCCCTACACTGTATTACGGATTTCACATCCCCAATAGGCTTCTCTGAAGCCCACAGTTCCAATCCACACTCACAGGTACACGTGACTTCAAGCTCAGCCTTAAAAAGCTCTCTTTCCACCTCACAGTGGGCTGGACTCTTCTGCTAATTAGTTTTTGTTTACATCTGGGGGGCTCCGTTCAGGGAATGCATGTCTGTAGATCTTTTGGAAATCTGAAATCCTATTCTCTTTCTCTGCCCTTGGTTTGATGAACTTCAGTTCTGTGTCCACAGACAGGCGGTTAAATTCATATCTCAACTCATGTTTAGTTTTGTATCCGCTACGAGCTTTGCACCGCAAGATGCCCTTATCCCATGAAGGTCTCTTGCTTTTCATATTTAACCACAAGCTTATCTGTAAACCTGTTTCATATTGTTTTTCTTGCCTAAAAGAATTAAAACTGATCCAGGCAAACCCAAAAGAAATGATATCAAATGCAAGTTTTTTCTTTTTCTTTTCTTTTCCTGTTTTATTTTCTTTGTTTCTTTCTTTTTCTTTTTCTATTTTCTTCCTTTCTTTCTTTGCTTTTGTTTCTTTTCTTTTCTTTTTTTAACCAAGTGCCCTGGCTTGCTTCAGGAAAGCACCATTTTCTTGATGGTGGTCCTCTTCTTATAAGTTACCTGTACCATATCACTTCCCTATGCTTTATGATGTTTCTGTGTCTTACTTCTGATGAAGGAATGGGTTGTCTGTACCTAAAGGTGTTCTTTCTTTCCCTGTGAGCTGCAGTTCTCCAAAGAAACCATCTCTGTCCTGCAGATCTTGCAGGCTGACCGGCTAGAAGTCTGTGGTCATGGGAGTCTGGAATGTGGCACAGCAAGAACTAAAATCATCCCGGGCTACCTTCTGTCCCCTTAACAGTCCTTTACCACCAACCTCTGTGCCTGGCCTGACATCTCTGCGACTATTAGGTCCGTCTTTTGGAATGTGTTCCCTAGTAGGACCACCAGCTCACACCGCCCGAAAGCTGAGAATGTCCTAAGATACCATCCGAGATCTACAAAAGAGATTCTCTGGCTCTGTCGCAAGCTGCCTGCATCACGTCCCCACTAATGTGTTGGTCAACACACTCATTGATGACTCTCTACTGTTCTGCCGGTGAGAGTTCATGTCACCACTTCCACTGCAGAATCGGTCACTCGGGGAAACCTGAGTCTGTGTTCTTGAGCTTAAAGTCACTTAGGTTCACAGCGAGCTCTCTCTGCCTCCCTTTGGAGTGAAAGGTATGTTTTACATCAAGACATTGTGAATCTTTTCTCCATGGGGGATGACGGAGGAGGCTTCTGTGTGCCATCAGGGCTATGGTCAGAACTTCTTCTTTATTTAGAATCGCATTCTTATCTCTCAAGGCGGTTCTGGATGGTGGCTCTTGTGTTTCATGGCCAGGTGAGTCACTGACACTATGTTGTAATTATCGCACGCAGCCATGCCTTGTGCAACTCTCAAACAATAAAACCGAACAAAAGGCCTGTGGCCTTCCCACAGATGGATGCCGGGCTTCCTAGGGACATTTTGCCCTGTCCTGAGACAGTGTCCGAGGCACAAGGACATCTTGAAAGGCACAGCGGAGCCTCTATGTTTCCCATCTGTCTTAGTACATGGGGCCCCAGACTAGAAACATATCCACGGTGCCAAAGGGATTCTTGGCCGTTCACGTTACGGATTGGACCTCATTCTTTCCCCATGCTCCCCAGACAGGCTCTCAAAATGACAGTCTTTGTTGTGAAGATCTATCTTTATATCCCTGGACAATTGTCTGCTGTGGACTTTGCTCAACAGAAGGTTCCAGAAAGACAGTGTATCTCAAAAAGCCTAAGTAGCCAGCAAACAAATGATCCACCAAACAAATGTCACCCAGTTATACACAGACAGACTCCCGGTTAATTGCAAGGCTCCACCTAGCTTTATCTCTCCAGCCTCAGCTCCAGGTTTGAATCCAGGTGAAATATTGCTTGTAACACCTTGGATTATCTTCCAAGCACAGACTGTAGCATATACACACATTTTTGTTCTGTTTTGAGACAGAGTCTCTATATAGCTCAGGCTGGCCTCGAACTCATGATCCTCCTGCTTTAGCCTCCTGAGTGCTGAGACTACCACAGTAGCCACCACGTCCAGCACTGGACATTGTCTCTAAAATCCTCCCAGTATTGTCCGTAGAAACTGTGCCTCATTTATCTCTCCCTTCAACTATTCTTTCTTTGCCTTATCTCAAGGTATCTTACAAGGAGAGCTGTTCTTATAAATCTCAAAATAAACTGTCATTTGTGGAGAGGGTTATACACACCCCATCATTTTCTAATTATACCTAAGTAACCAAAAAAAAAAAGTTAGAGGGGGAGAGCTTTCGCTCCATTAAGTATAAAATTCTCACTCTCCCTAACAGTGGCTTATCATAGTTTATATATGGGTTTTCACAGATGAAACTGTATAAACAACGAGAAGAAATGGGAAATAGCTGAGTTTATTTCTCACTCTTTGTCTCTTCTGATATTTTCTCACTTCTGCTGCATAATTTAAAAAATGCTGACATTATTCTTCCTCCTGTAAAACTGCCGTTGCTCCTAGTGTTGGGAAAGAAGGTCCTTTGCACTGCTGTCCTGCCCACAGAGACCTTTCTTCTGCCTCATGACTCCTGACAGCTCATTTATTAAATTCAGGCCATTTGGCAGGTCTTAGGGACAGCAGGGTGTAAGGTCTCTGGGATTGAACAAGGGGGCATTCCTAATCCATTTAGAAGACTGTTGTAAAATAGCATTTCCTAGGAGCAAACTCGGGGCTGGGATTTAGCTCAGCTGGTAGAGCACCACTCTGCAGTCTCTGAGGTCCCGAGTTCAATCCCCAGCACTGCAAAAATGGGAGAAGGGCCTGGCAATCCACTCCCGAGGCAATCCTGAAACAATCAGCCATTGAAAGCCCTATGAGGGTCACTATGAGTCAGATACCAACTCGACGGCACCTAACAACAACAACAGGAGCAAACTCAATAAAAGAAAAGGATATTAAAAAGTGATCTTCCCACTTGCCCTGCCTAACCCTCCACTGACCATCTAATAGACTAACCAGGGTACATTGATTTCTGCCTGTTATAGGGAATCCCCGGATTTAGGAAGCAATGCAAAATTTTCTAAGACTATAGAATTATACATGCTTTATGTTGTTGTTAGGTGCTGTCAAGTCAGGGTCCAACTCATAGCGACTCAGCATACAACAGGCAAAACATTATTTTTAGTGCTTCTCTGCTATTCATAGGGTATTCAATGGTGGATTGATTTTTGGGAGTGGGTTGCTGGGTCCTTCTCCCAAGCCTACAGTACCTGGTGTTCCCAGGCGGTCTCCCATCCAAGTACTAACCAGGCCTGACCCTGCTTGGCTTCTGAGATCTGATGGGATGGGATGCCATAGTGTTATGGCTGCATGCCTGGATATAGAAGCAAAAAATATCATCCAATCATTTTCCAGGACTGTATCTGACAGTGCTTCTCTGCTAATCACAGATTTTTCAATGGCTGATTGTTTCAGGAGTGGGCTGCTGGGTCCTTCTTCCTAGTCTGTCTTAATCTGGAAGCTCAGATAAAACTTGTCCACCAAGGGTGGCCCTGCTGGTTTCTGAAATACTGGTGGCATAGCTTTCAACATCACAACAACACACAAACTCCACAGCATGACAAACCAACAAACACATGGGGGATATGCACAAATGTTGTTTGGTGTCATCGAGTCATGTCCGACTCATAGAGACCCTCATACAGTTTTCAATGGCTGATTGTTTCAGGATTGCCTTGGGAGTGGATTGCACACCTTTCTTCTATTTTTCTGGTGTGGTGGATGGAACGTGGGTCCTCAGGGAGTTCAGAACAGTGCTCTACCAACTGAGCTAAATCCCAACCCATGTATAAGCATATATTTATGTTTGTGTGTACAGACATCTATTGGTTTATATCTATTTCTATCATGTGTATACATGTTGTTGTTGTTGTTGTTAGGTGCCGTCAAGTTGGTATCCGACTCATAGCAACCCTCATAGGGTTTCCCATGGCTGACTGTTTCAGGATTGTCTTGGGAGGGGTTTGCCACACCCTTCTCCCATTTTGCGGTGCTGGGAATTGAACTCAGGACCTCAGAGACTGCAGAGCAGTGCTCTACCAACTGAGCTAAATCCCAACCCATGTATAAACATATATTTATGTTTGTGTGTACAGACATCTATTGGTTTATATCTATTTCTATCATGTGTATACATGTTGCTATTGTTGTTGTTAGGTGCCGTCAAGTTGGTATCCGACTCATAGCGACCCTCATAGGGTTTTCAATGGCTGACTGTTTCGGGATTGTCTTGGGAGTGGGTTGCCACACCCTTCTTCCATTTTGCGGTGCTGGGAATTGAACTCAGGACCTCAGAGGCTGCAGAGCAGCGCTCTACCAACTGAGTTAAATCCCAGCCCATGTATAAACATGTATTTATGTTTGTGTGTACAGACATCTATATTGGTTTATATCTATTTCTACCACGTGTATATATAGATATCTCCATTTCTTTATGCACCAATTTCTTAGGCATAATATATATCAGTATATATCCATGTATATCTTTATATATAACCCATTTGTGTGTGTGTGCGCACTTAAAAATATGTGCATTTTCCCTGGGCTATATAAACACAAATGTGCCCTTTCTTTACGTTTTGTTTGTTTATTCATTTATTTTTATGGTACTAGGGACTGATCGCAGGGCCTTGCACTAGGCAAGTGCTCTGTTTCTGAGCTACATGCCCGTCCCAGATCTTTCTTTCTTTCTTATTTATTTATTTATTTATTTATTTTTATCTTGAGACAGGTTCTTGCTGAGTAGCACAGGCTGCCTCTGTCCGTGAACCCCTGATGTCCTGCCCCACCCTCTCAAGTCACTGTGATTACAGGTGTGTGCCATCTTGTCTGGGGTTTTTATGGTTTCTAAGGAAAGCCTGGGCTGGGATTTAGCTCAGTTGGTAAAGCACCGCTCTGCAGTCTCTGAGGTCCTGAGTTTGATTCCCAGCACCGCAAAAATGGGAGAAGGACCTGGCAACCCACTCCCAAGGCAATCCCGAAACAGTCAGCCATTGAAAACCCTATGAGGGTCGCTATGAGTTGGACGTGACTCAACGGCACCTGACAACAACAACCTAACAAGGAAAGCCTCCTTGTTCCAAAATTATATTATTTTATATTCATTTTACATAAATCATACAAGTAGCAATATAATAGAGCAACATAAATCAATGCATTTGTGATTACATTTTACCAATGTACATTTCCATCTATTCCTCGATGGTTTTCATTTCAAACAACAACAACAACAACAACATATATAATATATATTGTATATATAATATATAATGTATATATATTATATATATAATATATATAGTATATATAATATATAATATATATTGTTGTTGTTGTTGTTAGGTGCTGTCGAGTCGGTATCCGACTCATAGCGACCCTCATAGGGTTTTCAATGGCTGACTGTTTTGGGATTGCCTTGGGAGTGGATTACCAAGTCCTTCTCCCATTTTTGCGGTGCTGAGAATTGAACTCGGGACCTCAGAGACTGCAGCACAGCACTCTACCAACTGAGCTAAATCCCAGCCCATAATATATATAATATATATTATATAATATATATAACAAATATATCATATAATATATATTAAATCATTAGGCAATTATCTGAATCACATCTATTGTGTAAGCTGTGCTGTGTCCAACTTTATCTTCATTATTTTTAATTTTTGCTTAACACATATTGAGTGCATACAGTAACGGGTTCGGCGAGATAATTCCACATGGGTGCATAGGGTGCGCACTGATCAAATCCAAATTCCCATCACTCCTCCTCCTTCTCTACCCACGTGCCCCGGGTAGTACTTCCAAACCCCAGTGGAATCCACTTCTCCATCTCTTTCTTTCCTCTCCAATTGTTGTTGTTAGGTGCCATCTAGTCAGTATCCGACTCATAGCAACCCTCATAGGGTTTTCAATGGCTGACTATTTCTCGGGGTTGCCTTGGGAGTGGGTTGCCAGGCCCTTCTCCCATTTTGCGGTGCTGGGAATTGAACTCGGGACCTCAGAGACTGCAGCGCAGCGCTCTACCAACTGAGCTAAATCCCAGCCCTTCCTCTCCAATAGCAAACTATTTTCAAAATCCCGGCTTTGCAGGGAGAAAGGCTGTATGTGACTCCCCACTCCTGATATGTCCTATCTTTGGGGACAGCAGCCTGCAGCGTCTCACATTTATTCTCCCTGATAAGCCCCGACTTCCCTTGGTGAGGTTCCAAGGCACGCGCACATCAGACCGCTGAGTCATCATGGATCAAGGAAGCGTTAGAATAGCAGATGTCTGCAAGGTCAGAGTGCAGAAGTGTTTGTATGTATCACATTTTCTGCGTGCCCTTCTGGAACTTTGCAACTGTGTACTGATAAGAATTCACAACAGACTAAACCCAAAGCTGCGAAACTCTGTGGGTAAAACGCAACGGTGTTTACTTTCCTTCCCCCTGAAAATTAAGATAAATCACAGGTTCATCTTTCAGCCAGGGTTAGGGCTAGAGTTTATCACTTTTTAAACACTGCCTTGCCATGATTGCATATGGCTGTCTGTACATGGCCTGCAGCGGTAGCCCTGGGGCATCCGATCCCGTCAGATCTCAGAAGCTAAGCAGGGCCGGGTTAGTACTTGGATGGGACATACTTGGATGGGAGACGGCCTGGGAACACCAGAAGCTGTAGGGTTGGGAGAAGGACCTGGCAACCCCCTCCCCAAAAAAATCAATCTGCCATTGAAAACCCTATGAACAGCAGAGAAGCACTGACAATAGTGTTTCACCTGTTGTACAGAGGGTCGCTATGAGTCGGATACCGACTCGACGGCACCTAACAACAACAACAACATGTTAATTAAAATTTTTACATATTTTTCCTTTTTTGTTCACTCTGTTCTGTCAAATATTTAAGGAGATAGAAGTGTACACACAACTGATTTAATAGTTGCATAATGGATAAAGCAACTGACTTATTACTCTGCACCTCATTAACATGTATAAATAAAATACTAATAAAAAATACCAGTATCCCAGCCTCTCAATATAGATCATCTATAAAATTAGTTATGATACGTTGAAGGCTCTTTTATCATTTTAATAAAACCATGCCCACTGCTGAAAAAAGAGAATAAAATTTAAAAAGTTAAATTTGAAAACTTAAAATTCAAAAACTTAAAATTTAAAGAGAGAATAAAATTTAAAATTTAAAAATGTAAAGAATCTCATAGTGTTACATTTTTGACATTTTTCTAGCCATATTTAGGGTATTTTCATATGCAGTTAAGATCAAGTATTGCCATAAAATGTGGATATTTCCTAGAATTTAACCGTCATATCCCCATTTTTCTCAATATCCATGAAGATTTTGAAGGTTCCTCCTCATAAACAGCATACTATAGTCGTATGCATTCCTTTATTTTTAGATGCTGAAAATATCTCTAATTTCACTACAATAAAAACTGCCTTGAATAATGGGTAACTCACTGTGAATCTTTTTCTTTTCTTTTTCTTTTCTTTCTTTCTCTCTTTCCTTTTTTTGTTTCTTCCTTCCTTTTTTCCCTTCTTTCCTTCTTTCTTTCTTCTTTCTCTTTCTCTGTCTGTCTTTCTTGCTTCCTTTCCCTCCCTCTCTTCCTTCCTTCCTCTCTCTCTTTCTTTCTTTGTCTTTCTTTTTCTTTCTTCCCTCCCTCCCTTCCTTCCTTCCTTCCTTCCTTCCATCCTTCCCTGCTCTGAGTAGGGAACCCAGGGCCTTGTACCTGGTAGCCAAGCACTCTACCACTGAGCTACAACCTCAGCCCTTAAAACCACCACTTATTTATTTATATTTAATTAATTTGTTCTTTTTTTGAGACAGGGCCTCACTACGTAGCCCAGGTTAGCCTTGACTCGAGATCTCCCTGCCTCAGTCTCTTGAGCATTGGCATCACAGGCCTACGCCACCATGCCTAGCAGAAACACTATTCTGGGGGGAGACTGTTTTATTACATGCACAAAATCGCCTTGTATTCTTCTATATTTGCAGATGTTTAAACTTTAGATTGTAGAGGAAGTGTCTCAGGGTGTGGTTTTATTTAATTTATGTACTGATAGAGTGCCATAGAAGGCTGGGATTTAGCTCAGCTGGTAAAGTGCCGCTCTATAGTCTCTGAGGTCTCGAGTTTGATTCCCAGCACTGCAAAAAAATGGGAGAAGGACCTGGCAATCCACTCCCAAGGCAATCCCGAAACAGTCAGCCATTGAAAACCCTATGAGGGTTGCTATGAGTCGGATACCGGATACCGACTCGACAGCACCTAACAACAACAACAAGAGTGCCATATGTATGTATGTGTGTATGTTTGTATGTGTGGATGTATGCATGAATGTGCGTATGTATGTATGTATGTGTGTATGTATGTCTGTATGTGTATATATGGGTGTATGTGGGTTTCTTTGTGTGAATGTATATATGCATGTGTGCATGTGTGTATGTGTGCATGTGTGTATGTGTGCATGTGTGTATGTGTGCATGTGTGTATGTATGTATATGTGTATGTATGTGTGTGCATGTGTGTATGGGTGTAGGTATGTGTTTGTATGTGTGAATGTATGTATGCCTGTGTGTATGTGTATATGTACCTCTGTATGTGTGTATGTGGGTGTATGTGTGAATGCATGTATGCATGCATGTATGTATGTATATGTGTGTGTATGTGTGTATGTGTGTGTATAGGTATAGGTATGTGTTTGTATGTGTGAATGCATGTATGCCTGTGTGTATGTGTATATGTATGTGTATATGTGGGTGTGTGTGGGAATGTATGTATGCATGTGTGTATGCATGCATATGTGTATGTGTGTGTTTGTATGTGTGTATGTATGTGTTTGTATGTGTGAATGTACATATGTATATGTGTATGTATGTGTGTATGTGTGTATGTGTGTAGGTATGTGTTTGTATGTGTGAATGCATGTATGCATGTGTGTATGTGTGCATGTGTGCATGTGTGCATGTGTGTATGGGTGTAGGTATGTGTTTGTATGTGTGAATGCATGTATGCATGTGTGTATGTATATATGTATCTCTGTATGTGTGTATGTGCGTGTATGTGTGAA
>VMDO01038638.1:0-13298 GCA_007922755.1 Pedetes capensis
ATGTCCTTCTCCAGGGATTGTTCTCTCCTGACTACATGTCCGAAATATGTAAGACACAGTTTGGCCATTCTTGCTTCCAAGGAGCACTCTGGTTGTACTTCTTCTAGGACAGATCTGTTGGTTCTTTTGGCAGTCCATGGTATATTCAATAGACGTCTCCAGCACCACAATTCAAAAGCATCAATTCTTTTTCTGTCTCCCTTGTTCAACGTCCAGCTTCCACAACCATATGATGCCACTGAAAATACCATGGCATGAGTCAGACGCACCTTCATCTTCAATGTGACATGCTGTATTTAAGTAGCCTTATTTTAATTAATAATAGCCCCAAAGTACACAAGTAGTGATGCTGGCAATTTTATTATAGTTCATTCTTATAATTGTTCTATTTTATTATTAGTTTTTGTCACGAATCTCTTACTGTGCCTAATTTATAAATTGAACCTTATCAGAGGTATGAATGTATATGTAAAAACACAGTCTCTATTCAGTGTTAGCTGTGGTGTCAGATATCCATTGAGGGTCTTGGAATAAACCCCTTCAGGATAAGGGAGAGATGTGCAAGTCAGACTTTTTTGTTGCTGGGACAAAATATCTGGCAAAAACAACTTAGGGAAGGAAAGTTTTATTTGGACTCATGGTTTCTGAGGGTTCAATCCATAGTCTTTGGCTCCACTGATTCTGGGCCAGTGATGAGGCCCAGAATCATGGCATTAGGGGGTTACTCACTTCACGGCAGACAGGAAGCAGAGAAGAGAGAGACAGAGGGGAGTCCGTGACAAGATACAGTCCCAAGGACATGCCCCTACAGTGACCTACTTCCTCCAGCCAGGCCTCAACTTCTAAAGTTTCCAGAACCTCCCAAAAATAGCCCCAGCAGCTGGGGACCAAGCCTTGAGTACACACACGAGCCTTCTGGGAAGGAACTCCACATCCAAACGATAGCAAAAGGACTATTAGATGCTAACCCACATCCACAGGCCCATATAGCCCTGGGCCATTCCCTGCCTCCAAATTTCTCTCCTAGAAATGACATCCACTCAGCCTCAGCTGTCCCCTCTATTGAGTGACCCTCTAAGGTGAAGGGAGCGAGGGAGGCAGTGTTTAGCCTGTGTTTAGTCTTCCTCATCTGTGGTCCTCTGCTCTTATCCTGAAGCACCCAGATGGAGATGCGACAAACTTGGGGGTGTCCCCCTGGGTTAGGGTGTGACACGGGTGGGCATGGGCAGATTGGGGCCAAAACTACGAAGATCATTATTAAATTAGGACATGTGCAGAAAAGGAAGTAGCATGACTTCCTAGCGCATCAAATCAGGGTGAATTTTCTCCTTTGTTTTCACTTCCACTAATGCCGGGTGGGCCTGCAGCTGTAGCCCTCTGGCATCCGACGGGATCTCGGAAGCTAAGCAGGGTCAGGCCTGGTTAGTACCTGCATGGGAGACCGCCTGGGAACACCAGAAGCTGTAGGCTTGGGAGAAGGACCTGGCAACCCCCTCCCAAAAATTAATCTGCCATTGAAAACCCTATGACCAGCAGAGAAGCACTGACAATAGTGTTTCCCCTGTTGTACAGAGGGTCGCTATGAGTCGGATACTGACTCGATGGCACCTAACAACAACAACAATGCCGGGTGGAGATCTGCAATTCAGCCCCAACTTTGTGTGGGAGCCTTTCAACCTATCCACGAGCCTGCTGAGCGGAGTCTGGCCCTCTGAGCCTCTGCTTCCCTCACTTGCTCACACTTGTACTCCCTTCTCGTTTCCTCTAGTTTTTATCGGACAACGGCTTGTGAAAGTCTCCCACTCCTGGCTGCTGAAGGGACATTTCTAACTGCAAGGAGGTTACTTGTTGTTCACTACTTTCTTCCTTCCTTTTTTTATCCAGCTCATCTATTAACAACTTTCTAGTGGTTTTTTTGTTTTGTTTTGTTTTTTGCTTGTTTGTTTGAGACTGGGTCTTGATACGTAGGCTGGCCTTGAACTTGCTAGGTAGCCCACACTGTCCTTGAACAATCCTCCTGCCTCTGCCTCCCAAATACTGGGAATAGTGGCACACAGCCCCATGCCTTATTCTCAGAGTTGAATTTTAAAATCATCAAAGTCCTTAATAATCACTGGAAAAAAAAAACTTGGTGTAGAATCTTTAATGATCCTTATTTCAGCATGCTTTGAAATTAGGAGAGGGAATGTTTCAGGTGTAGGTCAATGATACATTTGCCTAGCGTGTGCAAGGCCCTGAGTCTGATCCCCAGCACCACACACACACACACACACACACACACACACACACACACACACATACACACGTGGTGGCCGGAGATATGGGGGTGAGAGGATGGGAGGCAGGGGGAAAACCTTGGATAAGCTACCCTGTGGCCACCAGAAGCAGGGAAGGGCTTCTCATCTCAGTTTAATTTGCACTGGCGTCACTGCCAAGCCCAGAGCCTGTGCCTGCCTTGCCTCGTTTAGAAAGTGACTCTGGTACAGAGCAGATAATGGCTTATTTTATTTATTGCTCAACACCTAATATCCAAAGGCTACCAAATACATGGGCCTTTAACCCCAGCTATCTAACACTTGAGCCCCGAGGTGAATATAATGAGCATGGCTGGAGAAATCTCCCTTAAAAACAAGGCACTGCTAAGCAGTCTGAATCTTCCTCAAGTCTGCATTAACTCAGCCTGCAGATGAACACAGTCTGTGTCTGTCATCTTCAAATTGTTATTAATGTCTCAGTTTTCTCAGAGCTCATCACAGCCCCTTTGATAAAATCTGGGTGTCAGCCTCTCAGCATGGGAAATGAAAATATATCAGAGTAAGACAGTCTGCCAGCTTCTTCCCAAAAAATGAATAACCGCTCACTGGTGGCGTCTCCGACACAGGGCTAGTCCCACACCTCGGCCTTACATGCCCGGGCCAGGAGAAAAGGGGGTAGGAGAACTGTGGGTGCAGTGTGGACACTTTCCCTCCCCTTAGCTCAAAAATTCCACCTCTCAGTCTCTGCACCGGCTCATTACACTCCGAAGCGGGTCAGCGATGGCTTTGGGGGCTTTGTTTGGAAACACACTAATGTTCATTGATGGAGGACTGGCCACGTAAGCCAAGGGACAGCCATGCCATGGACACTATGTAGCACTGAACCAAATGATGCAGAGCTATGAGCACCATCCCAGACAGTGCTGCAAACACGTCAGTAAGCAAAAAGGAAACTGTAGGATACGTATGGCATGACACCATCTGCATGCAACAAATCTGGCATGTTTGTAAATGTGTGTGTCAAATATCCTGTAAATGCCTAAGGAGATACCTGTAGGGACTGCAACCCAGTGTTAACCTTGGTTACTGGCTGGAGCTGGGATGAGGGTCTTAGTGTCTACCATCTGGTATGGTAGCCACTTAGTCACTCGTATTTGCTTTTATTATTATTTACTATTTGTTTACTGACTTATTTACTTATTTTTTATTGGAAATTTTTAATGTACAACTTGATGTGTTTCATTCTGACATGGATTTCATTGTGACATTTCCATATATGTGTTTCACTGTACAATGCCCAGATAACTTTCCCTTTACCCCTTGTGCCTCCCCCCCCCCCATTAATGGCCTCTCTTCTACTTGCATGTCTTTTTGTGGGAATATTTTTCTATATACCCTTGCATCCCTATTATGAATTAAGTCCAAACTTTTTTCTGTAGTGAGCTATCTTTTTACATTGTCAGCAATATTACATGATTAATCTAGCCCATTTGCATTATTACCATCCTTTGATATTGTTGGTATTATTATAATTATTTCCTGAACTATTAAAGGTGGGCTGTTTTACTTTGAGGTCAACCTCTCTCTCTCATTCCTTGCTCCTTATTTACTTATTTTTGAGATGGGGTCTTGCTACGTTGTTTAGGCTGGCCTCAAACTCACAATCTTCCTGCCTTAGACTCCAAAGTACAGGACTGTAGCATAATGCCCAGATCTGTGGCTACTGAAATGAGATAAAATTAAAAAGTCGTTTCTTGAGCTCACTAACCACAATGTATGTCTTTGATAGCCATATATAAGAAACATTGATCAACAGGTACTAAATTGCAGTTAGAGGGGAGTAAGAAGTCCTGGTGTGGTATTACCCAGTAAGTGACTACAGATAACAACTATGAACTGTGTATGTCCAAAAGCTGGAAGACAGGATTTTGAATGTTTTCTCCACAAAGAAATAATAAATTTTTGAGTAGACATGTTTAAACTGCTTTAAGCATTACATGATGTATGTAGTTGTTAAGTGATGTCCAGTGGGGTCCAACTGATAGCAACCCTATGTGTAGCAGAATGAAACACGACCCAACACTGTGCCATGGACACGATCTTTTTGTTTGAGCCCAATGTTGTAGCCATTGTGTTTCTTCTCACTTTGAGTCATGCCACATCAGCAAATGGAGGCCCAAGGGTTCTATCCCATTCTCATCGTCAAGACTGATGCTACTTTGAGGAGGCAACTCTTGCCCAGTCTAACATGGGGGCTCATTTTCCAGTACTAGTATATTTGACAGTGCTTCTCTGCTATTCATAGGCTAATTTCAATGGCTAATTGTTTTGAGGGTGGGCTGCTGGTCCTTCGTCCTAGTCTGTTTTAGTCTGGAAGTTCAGCTGACACTTGTCCACCATGGGTGGCCCCACTGGTATCTGAAATACTGGTGGCATAGTTTACAGCATCACAGCAACATGCAAGCCCCCACAGCACACAAGCTGGCAGACACAAGGGAGACATGATTGATACATATATTGAAATACTACATGGTATCCCATTAGTATGTATGATTTTTATGTTTTTTTGTATCTATTAAAGAAAAAATTGAATAATAAAGTTTTGAACTACAAAAAATAAAAAATAAAAATAAATAGCCACACATAGCTAGGGGCTACCATCTTGTACAGCACAGATACAGGACATTTGCATCCAGCATCGTGTGACGATGCTGGAAAAGAAGCAACACAAGGCCCTGAACCAGAAGCACGCAGGTGGAGATGCGACAAACTTGGGGGTTTCCTCCTTGGCTTAGGGTGTGACATGGGCAGATTGGGTCTCTTCAGTGAAGTGCTAAGTAGGTAAAAAAGGAAGTTAGGAAGAAAACAAGGGGTCTAACTGGTGCCTCCCTGCCTCCCTGCCTCCCTGCCAAGGGATGACATTCAGGATAAGAGCAGAGGACCATAAATGAGGAAGACTAAACACAGGCTAAACACTGCCTCCCTCGCTCCCTTCACCTCAGAGGGTCACTCAAAAGAGGGGACAGCTGAGGCTGAGTGGATGTCGTTTCTAGGAGAGAAATTTAGAGGCAGGGAATGGCACAGGGCTATATGGGAAGGCTGTGCTAGCAAAAGAGCAAAGGCCTATAATCAACAAGGGAGGCAAGGACCCAGGGGACACCACAGCCCAGCAGCTGGGCAGAGGTGGGAAGGGAAGTTTCAAGAAGTAAAAATGGCCAAACAGGAAGAAACAGTAAAAAGAGGGAAGGAGGCAAAGGCACAGGGTCTGGCCATCAGGCCTCCACTGGCCACCTTTGGGAGAGGCTCTTGGTAGGGAGTGACACCAGAATTTCAACTAGAGTAAGTGGAGAATGACTGTGAAAGGAGGAAGGTGTAATCTCAGATGCAGTGACTGCTGGCTCAAGGAGCATCCTAGAATACTATATGAATCGCTTACTTAACAATGACAACAACTCTGCGTAGATCAGGGTGGGCCCACTGCTCCAGCACACAGCACTTCTCCCCAGCTGTGAGTCATTGGGACTGCAGGCTGCTTCCAACAGCAAGTATGCAAGCCCTCAAGAGCTCATCTGCACTGGGCCAGGGGCAAACTTCTGAGGTGGCCTGACACTTGGCTTCAAGTTATGGATTAGCACCCTACACTATGTGTTTTATAGTTTTGATGATCAAATTACCACAGGGGAGCCTTCTTGGTATTTTACTTTATAATTTGATTGGCATAGTATACTCACTTTATAAACATTTATCACCATAAGTAGTATATTGGTTACATTTATGGAAGGAAGTGCTTTGTGAGCTTTTTAAGCCCCAGGAATACCAATAAATAAGAGCAAAGGAAAAAAGGAAGTTCATGTTTGTGTGTGTAGCCCTCTGTTAAGGTGATCTAAGCTCCTCGTGGGGATTCATTCATCTAAATACCTATTGCTTGGCACATTACAGCATTCGATTTTTTCCCCCACATGTGAACTATGAGAGATAAAAAGCATTCCAACAAATAACTCATACTGTCAAAGAGCTTGCAGCATAGAGATTCTATCAAATACACGCACACACGCGCGCGCACACACACACACACACACACACACACAGCATTAGGAATTTCACTGGTGATTTGGTTTAAATTTGGAAGTAAGAAACTAGAAATCAGGATTTGGGATGTATAACACATTTATGTTTTCCTCTTTCCTAAAATATGCAGTTTCCCATTGTGGTCAAAAGGCAGCCTATAAAAAGCAAGGTTACTCACCTCTAGCTTTCCAAATGAACACACAGTATCAAATATAGAAACCAGAGGAAGCTTCATTGTTATGGTGCCAAATTGATTGAGAGCAAGTATAAGTGCTTTAAATATACAGGCGAATAACAGATTTAACACACAGACTCTTTAAGGCTAAGAACCCAAGATCAATCATTCAGACGTCCAAATATATAATCAGAGAGTCTGTCGCAGCAAGTGTGGGGTGCCAGAACACAAAATAGGCACCATGCCCAGGGTGGCTAAAACATAAAGCCAGGACCAGAATGGTCGGGGTGCCAAAGGGAAATTTCAGAAGCAATGCTTTTGAAATGCAAAACAGAACCAGCAGCATGCACCAGAATTCCGCACAAATGCAAAACAAGTACTACGTTGAGCTCTATTAAAAATGCCAAGTAAGCAGTGGCCCAAGTGGAGCCAAGACCCATTTTTAATGAAGCAGCTCTAGTGCGCATGGGCGTTCTGCTATACCTGAATGACAAAAAAACTCCCTCAACAGATGCTGCCCACCGCAAGTAGCAAAAAGCAGACGGAGTGAGGAAACAGCTCCTCAGAAAGCTTTAAATGAGGCATAGAGCATCCTTCTTCCAAAGCACATCCTCAGGCCTCTGGGGTGGGGGTCCTGCTACTGCTGTGTTGTCATCGGAAATGATTGGTTGCTGGAAAAATGTATAATACAGCCTCTACTATTAGCGTCAACATCAGTTACCATTCATTACGATCTCATCATGTGTCACGAACTGTTAGGAGGTTTGAATGCCTTTTTACTTAATCCTCCCAACAATACTGAGGCTGAGACTATTGTCCCCGTTTTACAAATGAAGAAAATGAGCCATTGGGGAGGTAAGTAGCATTTCCAAAGTCATGTAATAGCTTAAAGGGGATAGCTGGATTCAAATGCAGATCTGTCTGCCTCCAGGGTTGGTATAGATTTTGAGTATGGAATGTCTCCCACAGGCTGACATGTTGAAAGCTTCTTCGTCCCAATCTGGTGGCACTGCTGTGAGATGTTCTGGAAACTTTAGGAGGCGGGGCCTAGTTGGAGGAAGTTGGTCACTGTGGGCATGTCACTGAAGGTTATACCTGGCCATTAGTCCCTTCCTCTCTCTGCTTCCTGTCCACCAGGAGGAGGTGTCCTCCTCCACATGTTCTTGCCACCATGCCTGCCTCATCACTGTCCTAGAATTAAAAGACCGAAATATCTGAAGCCATGAGCCAAATTAAACTCCTCCTATTTTAAATTGACATCTCAAGACCTGTCCGGAAGTACAATGCTGTCAGTGAAAAAATAATATCCATACGCCTATAAGGAAGGCCACTTAATATGACTATTATTTAAATTTACGCACCCCCTACTAACGGTACAAATGAGGAAGGGGAAGATTTTAACTAGCTCCTACAATCTGAAATAGATTGAATGTGCAATCAGGATGTACTGATAATTACTGGTGACTGGAATACAAAAGTTGAAAACAAAGAAGCCTCAGTAGTTGGAAAATATGGCCTTAATGACAGATGATGCTGGAGATCATGTGACAGAATTTTGTCAGACCAATGACCTTTTTATCACAAATACATTTTTTCACCAACATAAATGGCAACTATGCGCATGGAATTCACCAGATGGAACATACAGGAACCAAACTGACCACATTTGTAGAAAGAGACAATGGAAAAGCTAAATATCAAAAGTGAGAACAAGAGTAGGTAATGATTGTGGATCAGACCATCAACTGCTCACCTACAGGTTCAAACTGAAACTGAAATAAATTAGAACAAGTTTATAAGAACCAAGGCATGACCTTAAGTATATCCCCCCTGAATTCAGAGACCACCTCAAGAACAGGTTTGATGCCTTAGACACTAATGATCGAAGATCAGATGTGTTGTGGCATGACATTAAAGATATCATTCATGAGGAAAGCAAAGGGTTATTAAAAAGACAGGAAAAAAAGAAAACACTAAATTACATGTCTAAAGACACTCTGAAACTTGCTCTTAAACGTTGGGTAGCTAAAGTAAAAGGAAGACATGAAGTTAAGGAACTAAACAGAAGATTTCAAAGGGCAACATGAGAAGGCAAAATCAAATATTAAAATGATATGTGCAAAGAGCTGGAGATAGAAAATGAAAAAGGAAGAACATGCTCTGTTTTTCTCAAGCTTAAGGAATTGAAGAAAATATTCAAACCTCCAGCAGCAATAGTGAAGGATTGTATACAGAAAATATTAAATGATGCAGGAAACACCAAAAGAAGATGGAAGGAATACACAGAGTCATCACACCAAAAAGAACTGGTAGATGACCAACCATTTCAAGAGGTTGCATGTGATCAGGAACCAATGGTACTGAAGGATGAAATGGATGCTTCCTTGAAGGAATTGATGAAACACAAGTTTCCAGGAATTGATGGAATACCAATAGAGAGGTTTCAACAAACAGGTGCAGTCTTGGAGGTGCTAATTTGTTATGCAGACAGATTTGGAAAACAGCTACTTGACCAAATGACTGGAAAAGATCCATATTTGTGCCTATTTCCAAGAAGGGGAATCCAAACGAATGTGGAAATTATTGAATGATATCATTAATATCACATGCAAACAAAATTTTGCTACAGATCATTCAAAAGCAACTATAGCAGTACATAGCCAGAGAACTGTTGGAATATCTAACTGGATTCAGAAGAGGGTGTGGAATCAGGGACATAATTGCTGATGTCAGATGGATATTAGCTAAAAGCAGAGAATACCAGAAGATGGCTATCTATGTTTTATTGACTATACAAAGGCATTTGACTGTGTGGATCATAACAAATTATGGACAACATTGTGAAGAATGGGAATACCAGAACACGTAATTGTGCCCATGAGAAATCTGTATATGGACCAGGAGGCAGTCGTTTGGACGGGACAAGGAAACACTGCCTGTTTTAAAGTTGAGAAAGGTGTGCGTCAGGGCTGTATCCTTTCACCATACCTCTTCAATTTCTATACTGAGCAAATAATCCAAGACACTGGACTTTATGAGGAAGAACATGGCATCATGATTGGAGGAAGACTCATTAACAACCTGCGTTGTACAGATGACACAATTCTGCTTGCTGAAAGCAAAGAAGATTTGAAACATTTACTGATGAAGATCAAAGACCACAGCCTTCATTACGGATTGCACCTCAACACTAACAAAACAAAAATCTTTACAACTGGGTCAGTAAGCGACTTCATGATAAATGGAAGAAAAATTGAGGTTGTCCAAGATTTTGCTTTACTTGGTTTTACAATCAACATCTATGGAAGCAGCAGTCAAGAAATCAAAAGATGCATCACATTGGGAAAAGCTGTTGCAAAATACCTCCTTAAAGTGTTGAAAAGTAAAGATGTCACATTAAAGACGAAGATGCACCTGACTCATGCCATAGTATTTTCAGTCACAACATATGGTTGTGAAATCTGGACACTGAATAAAGGAGACAGGAGAAGAACTGATACTTTTGAATTATGGTGTTGGAGACAAATACTGAATATACCATGGACTGTCAAAAAACCAACAGATCTGTCCTAGAAGAAGTGCAACCAGGATGTTCTTTGGCAGGAAGGATGGCTTCACTGTGTCTTACATATTTTGGACATGTAGTCAAGAGGGACCAATCTGTGGAGAAGGACATCCTGTTTGTGAGAATGGCGGATCAACGAAAAAAAGGAAGACCCTTGACTAGATGGATTGACACAGTGCTTGCAACAATGGACATAAAATTTAAAAAATTGTGTGCCTGGCACAGAATTGGGGAGTGTTTCGTTCTGTTGAACATAGGGTTGCTATGAGTCGGACCCAACTTGACAGCACCTAACAACAACAATAAGAACAACTCCTTTAAATTGTCTATGACAGGCATTTTTATCACAGAGATTTAAAAAAACTAACACAAAGGTCTTTACACTTAACTGGTGGCCTACAAAAAGACACTGAAATTTATTAACTTCAATGTGTTAAGAGAAAAATTCATTTTTTATTGAGGAAAACAAAAGGTCTTTGTGCAGAGATGTTACCAAACAGCACATTATTAAGAATCAAGTAAATGATGAGGCTACTAAGGCTATGCACTCTTAGGAGGACATTACTGTGGGCTGCAAGGTCATAGAACTCCAGGGAGGAAATGGAAAAATCAACCCTTTGCACAAACCAGCCCCTCTCTGCCATGCCTGTGTTGGTGCTGAGACAGTGCTAGAGCCAGGTTTTGGCATTTCAGGTCTCCTGAGAGTCAGCAATGTCAACAGCAGTGCTCAAAACACAGGCCCTACACCCAGATGGCATAGTTCATGGGCCTTCTGCCCACTACCCTGCTGGCACCATCAGCCTCCCAGCTGCCAATGGGCTGGACTTCCTGGGCCAGCTTCCTCTGCTTGCCACACAGCATGTAAGTGGTCTTGTAGCCTGGGCCCTGCCCAGCAGCTCTCAATGAGACCTTTCATTGCAGTGCTGGGGACCATCTTGGGCTGCGGGTAAGAGCCCTGGTGCTGGCTGGCACAGGCCCCTGGTTGTCTCCTAGCACACCCACTGCCAGCACTGCAAAACAGTGATTGTCTGCATGCATGGTTTCTTCTTTTCCTGGGCTTCCTACTGTTTTATTGCAATACAGTCAATATGCAAAAAATGCACAGATTTTAAGCGATCAGTACCTTCAGTTTTGACAACAATTCTTGTGTAACCACCACCCAAACAAAAGAGGAGATATTTCCAGTCCCCTCAAAAAGTTCCCCTTTCTAGCCAATCCCCCCAAATACAATCTGATTCAGATCAACGTGGGTTTGTTTTTGCATGTATCCCTACCTAATCATTTCTGAAACATAATTAGAAGATTCTAGATAACTATCCACAAGGCCACTGGTGATGAAAAATACCTTCAATTGTATTTATGCTCCACCACTAAGGTGTTCATTATACAATAAATGAAAAACACAAAATATGTTTTAAAAGAAAATGAAAATCATTCATGAGCCTCTCACCCAGCCCTTCTGTTTCTTCCAGGGCTAGTGCATATCCATGGATCATTGCTTAGTTCTATGATGTGGCATTAGGTTTCTTTCCCCACCCCCTTTTTCTTCTTCTTCTTCTTCTTCTTCTTCTTATTATTATTATTATTATCATTATTATTATTATTATTAAGTAAAGCTTGCTGTTCATTTCAGACCATGCCATCTAGAGGTGCATACATGATGCAGCTCAATCAAAAATCAACCTGTAGCTGGACACAGTGGCTCACACCTATAATCCCAGCAAACCCCGAGGCAGCGGAAGGAGGATCCTAAGTTTGAGACCAGAGGTGGTCTGCGTAATTTAGCAAGACCCTGTCTCAAAATGAAAAGTAAAGAAATGGGCTGGGGATACAGCTCAGTGGTATAGCACTTGCAAAGCATGCAAGTGTGAGGCCCTGGGTTCAACTCCCAGTACTGAAGGAAAAAAAAAAAAATCAACCTGTAATTCAGAGACACAACCTTGCCATTTAGTTGGAGCCAAGCTCTGAATTCACTTTTATCTTCTATGGAATATGTCTGGTTTTCCTCTCTCCATTGGCAGCCACACGGGCCCCTCACGGGACCTCTGTTTTACTGCTCGGAGGGATAATGGCCAGCTAGGAACATCCCCAGGTGAACAGCACATCTGTCACTAATTCAGACCATCCTAACATATACTCCAAATTTGATAATCATCCCTCCAGCCACTTTCACAGAATGCAGTAACAGGCACACCCTTAATTTTATTTATGTAAACTTCCTTTCTTTAAAAAATGGCACTTTAATGACATTTCTGAGTTGGAGTTTTTTAGAGATCCAAAGAATATGATTGTTTCAGTTTCTGAGTCTTCATTTATTAACGCCTCTAAACAATAGGTGACTAAGGCTAAGTCATCAACACGATCTAATTTATGCCATTGGTGAGGGCCTGGTCAGCTCTGACAACAGTGTCGCACGTGCTCAAAGAAACTTTTCTAAATTTTGGAAAAATTTACATAACCTGATGCAATGGCCTGCACTTGTAGTCCCAGCTATTTAGGAGGCTGAGGCAGGGGGGTCACTGGAGCTGAGGAGTTCAAGATCTGCCTGGGCGACACAGCATGTTCAATGCAGCACTTTTCACAATAGCAAGGATATGGAATCAACCAAAGTGCCCTTCAACAGAAGAATGGATAAAAAAACTATGGTACATATACACAATGGAATACTACTCAGCAATCAAAAAAAATGAAATAAGGCCGTTCGCAGCAAAAAGAATGGAATTAGAGAAAATTATTTTAAGTGAATGAACACAAGCTCAGAAAGAGAAACACCACATGTTCTCACTCATATGTGGGAGGTGGATCAAAATTATAAGAAGGAAAAATCCTATACAAAGGTTGGATCATAATAAAAGAAAAAAAGCTAAGAATGGTATTATTATAGATGGTCTAGAAAATGCATGTAATAGTTCTGACAAGGTAAAAAGAAAGTTCACTCCAGAAAAAGTTTCTATCTTAAATAGAAGTGGAACCCAAGGATATATAGAAAAATATTACCATAAAAAAGATAAGTAAATGGTGGAGAAGTCCTTAATGGGGGGGGGGGGGCGGCGGGGAGAGGAAGCATATAAGAGGGTAAGGGGGAACCTATATGAATAATGTACAATAAAATGCATATACGGAAATGTCACAATGAAAATCACGTCAGAATGAATCACATTAAGGTGTACATTAAAAATTTCCAATAAAAAAATGACATAAAACTTTCTGTTTTAATCCTTTCTCATTGTGCACT
>VMDO01038640.1:0-13315 GCA_007922755.1 Pedetes capensis
AGTATTTACAATGGTATCTGATATAGAATAATCACTCAATTATTATTTTCTATTATTAGTCCATTCAGATTTCATCTCTTTATTGAAACTATCTAAATATTCTTTTATGTCATTGATTTTTCTCTTCTTTGAAGTCTTTCATCTTTGGTAATCATTTTACTACTTAATTATTTTAATTTAATTATTTTACTACTTAAATTCTTCATATTCCATTGTTTATTATGATTTTAACATGTTTTTAAATAACATTATAATATGGTTTAAATCAAGGTCAAAACTTTATACTTTTTATCCTCCACAGTTTAATATATAATAACAAATACAAGAAAGACCCTCAAATTTGTCTTTAGTGATCAATTAACTTTTTATAAGGAATACTTAAGAACAAATAGCACTGATCTGATGAATGCTCAAGAAAAATGGAAAGATGAAAGGGTTCAAAGAAGAGAGGCGTTGGAGTGACCAGATTGCAAGGGCTGGAGAATGGAGATTAAAGTACTGAGTTTCATCTGGCAGAATTTGGTGGAATGGCTGACTTGCTTCTCCAGCCCAGTGATGGGGCAGGGTCACTTGAGTTCAGATATAGTAAGAGCCTCCTACATTAGGGACAGGCTTATCTCTTTGTTTTGCATCCCTCGCCCTTCCTGACCTTGGTCAACTATTTGAACATAAGTATTATAAAGACTACACCCAGACAGCAGGAATTGACACAGGGGTCATCAAGAAAAAGTGGGATTAAAAAAAAAAAAAGGAAAGAAAAAGTGGGATTAGAGGTTCAGATTTTGAAAAGGTGTTAATTTGTATACTGTGTTTTCACTCTCTACAACTCTGCTGACTAATAAGAAAATAAAACCTCAAGTTAGTCCTTTCCTTCACTGTCAACACATTTCTCCTTTTATTTGCTTAAGGCATCAAGAAGAGCATACTGCAGCTAGAAATAGCACACATAGGGCTTATTCTAAGGCCACAACATGGGACCAAACCAGGCAAACAGTAAAATCCTCATTTGTTTACTCCCTTCCAGCAGAGAGAATGTTTATGTTTATTTCTGAGGCTGTCATATGAGGTGGAGATCAAGTGTTCTGATACTTTCACACACCATACAAGGTTAGGAGTTTGTTCATCCTTTATTAATTTGGTGGTGAATATATTTGGCTTTTCACTTCACACCAGTGAATGCAAGAAGAAATGTCTTTGACATTGTTTCCTTACCCTTGCACTTCATGTAAACAGAAGTTGTCTATCTGGCAGTATAGTGGCTGTATATAAAGCCCCTGTTTACTTAATCTGAATGTCCGTTTCATTTCTGCTTGGTCTGCAAAATAAATGAAATGAAAAAGTGTGTTGGAATTAGAATCGTGGGAGTCTGAAAAAGACATTTGGGTCACCGAGTAACTAAAAGCACCCTCTGTTTACATGTTTCGGCAGTTTCTGTCACTGCAGCTGTGTCACAGCTTATAACAACTAATCCCTTTTTATTTGTATTTTACTTTATTTTATTTTGCATTAAAGGCGCTTTTAAGCCCTGTCTTCCCAATGTGTCTGAGGTTTCATAACTGTCTTAATAATGTATACACATTACAGTTACGGCAGTGAATTTCCTCCAAATCTGGGTTTTGTTAAGAGCAACTTTAAGAATAGTTTGTAGGACAATTAAAATGTGTTAATCCTTATTTGAAAACTTGATCCAGTTAAAAATCGGTTTCCCATCCACTTATATTTGCTAAAGTTTCCTACAGCACATAGCTGGGGTTTTCTTGAGAGGTGGAAAAAGAGGGCTTTGGAGCTCTACAGCAGTTTAGACCCTTAGGCCAGTGTCCTCTTAACATAACCTATGTTCTGCTTCAGGAGAGAGCTACACACTGAAGGGTTGGAAATGGGGCTTGAGCAAGCACACTTTTCATGCTCAACAAAGCTTAACTTTATTTTCGTATACAATTTGGGTTATGTGTGTGCTTTTAATAAACTGATCCTCACAAAAAATAAATACATTTGTTCTGCTTAGACTGGCACACTAAGGGCTGGGGGGAGGGGGCCCTCTAACACCTCTTGGGGATTGGAAGGTAACTTCACACTCCAGCTTCATGTGGAGAATGTGTGGTAACAGTTTGACAGGAAGTAAGTGGCTTCTGTCCTGGGCCTAGGGAGGAGGCTTGACCCTGGAGCATAGTGGTGCGAGTCTGAAGGCCAGGAGCTTCCCGCCCAGCAGGGGGTAGCCAAGCGCTGGAAACTGGGAAAGAATTCAACTCTGCAGGATCCAGCCTGCCAGCCAGCCACGCAGCTCCAGCTCCGGGATTCTAGAAGCAGGTTTTCCTCTTTAATGCGCAGATTATTTGCTCTAAAAGGAGTCATTCACCTGAGGCTTTCACTTGGGAGCTGGGGCTTCCGTGACAGATCTTTTGCAAAGGGATCTGAGAAAGCAGTGAAAAAGTACATTTACTTGCCCAAGGCTTGGAATGAATGGTGGGCCAGATGGCAGGTACACTTTCCCTTCTAATTCTTTTCTCTCTCTCCCTGTAGACAGAGGCTGAGTTCCCTGGGAAAAGATGGAGAGGCAGCACTGGCTCTGTGTGTGTATGTTTGGCACCAGAAAAGTCTAGGGACAGAGTCCCCACGAACTCCTCTGAAAGATGCTGGGAGGCAGCAGGTGAGCTCCCAGGGCAGCTGCTTAGGGGCTGAGGAAGCTCAGGGGTAACCAAAGGACTGCTGGGGGAGAAAGTTATGCCAAGACAAAGAATTCTCCAGTAGCAAGGAGGAGGAAGGTTGTGGGAGGGTGACAGGTCACTATAGGAAAACGTTTAGAAGGAAGCCCGCATTCCTCATTCTCTGCGGTCACAGGACCTTGAGCCTGTGTCGCAGCCCTGCTCAACCTAGAATGTTCAGGACCTCGGATCTCCCCAGCCTCACCTTGCTGCTTCTTGCTCAGGCCATTTTCAGTTGGTGCTTCTTTTCTTTGTTCTTTTTTCCCCTGGTGCAATGAACCCGTACATTATGAGTGTCTGTTGTAGTTCTAAGCTCTAATACACAACCATTACATCTTATCTCGTCTTCTAAATTACTCTAAAATCCAATTAGAAAACCCTCTCTCCTTCAAGAGCACACAACTCGCCACATTACTGAAATGCTGGGCTGCTTTCTTGTTTTTCTAAATGAATAATAACTACCATTTTCCGTCTGTTCTTGACATTGGACTCTGTTATATCACCACACAGCTTTCCAAAATGCCTATTGTGATTCTTTTTGAATCTTTGCTGGGCTGCAAAAGAACTAGGGATGATTTTGCAAATATTCATAAAAGATCTGTCAGGTGGTTTTTATTATCAATGCATTTGAAGCTCTACAACCCCTAAGGAAGAAAGAATTTTAAAATAAGTTAAAATTAAAATTAGATCAGTTAAAACACTACTGTTGCTTTGCTTTGTCAAGGAGAAAGAGATGTCTACCACATTTGAGGTTTTAAAATGTTTGAATGGGTTTTGTTAGTTAAAATTCTTATGAGTTGGAAATTCTTATTCCTATAAAGTTTTTAAAAGCACAAGTGAGTTTTTAATTCAATACCCATCATTTCTTGAACCTAAAGGAGAGAAGTGACTGACTTAAAGACAAATTTAACTTTTATAAATTATGGAAATATTTCAGCAAAAGTGAACATGCCAAGAACATTTTGGAAGAATTTTAACACTACTGAGAGTATCCTTAAACTTTTTTCTAACCGAGGATAATCGTGGTTTATAAACAACAACTGCTTGTAGAAAAAATATGGCAAATTCAAGTCTGATTTTAGAAAAAGGAATCTGACTTAACTGTTTTATAATTACAAGTGTGAAATTGAACTGCAATTGCTTTTCTTACTAATTCTTATTTTAGTCTTATGGAAAAAGTATATTTGACATACCTAGGGCATCTGATTATGCAGTAATAAAATATACTTGGTGTGTGAATATTAAAAATATGTATATAGCTAATGAGCCGCTCTGCTTTTAACTTCACAAGCTTGGTTGATGATGAGTGGTGCTCTTCAATATAAAGTTTGTACTTATGAATTTTTTTCTCAGGCTCAGCCTTTGGCTGCTTGGCTAAATATATTACAAAATGTTGAGAAGATTGGAAAAGTCCTAAAGAACATACTAAATTTCAACCAAGCATACTCTAGTTAAGTATTTTGTGTATTTATTGTGACCTGAAGTTGAGTTCTTTACTCCACAAATACTAAAACATGAAAAGCTTGCTTTTTTTTAATAAATGAGCTCTAGTTAAAAGTTTTCAGAAGACAAAGTGAAGGGCAAGGGAGAAGATGGACAGTGTGCACTTAGAGTATATGGGCTAAGTGAGGTAAAGCAGAAGGATATGTTAATTATTAAATTACATAATTACATACAAAAAAATAGGCTATATGATTGCTATCCTGAGCAACAACTAAGAGAAAAAAGATCAGGACAAAGGGAATCACGAACTATGTAAAATATAAAAATTGTAATTTTTCATTCATACAGAAGCCATATATTATATAGTAAATATACATAAGAAATAATACTATATATTATATGTTTTTTCATTGTATGAACAAATAGACTGTATGAACCTAATTTAATTATGATGGAATCATAATATTATCATTTAACATTCAATAATAAAAATGTAGCTAGATTTCCCTTTCCTCCCTCCTCCCCCTCCTTTCTCTCTCTTCTTCAGTCTTTTTTTCTCCCCATTTCCAATGAACATAAGACATGGTGGCCAGAGTTATTTTTTCCTTGCATCACTACAGTTACAATATTATGTTTTCGTTTCAGTGCAGCTTAAATGTGACTATTAGTTTTGTTGGATAAAATCTAGCATAACTTATACCTCACTTTAAAGTTTAAATGTTTTAAGAATTGACATGATATCCTTTGCTTAGAAGTACATGTACTCAAGCGTTCTATTAATATATTCTTTAAGGCTTTCTGATCTTTTATTTCTAATATTTAATAACCTTCCAAAAAGTTAAATTTTTACCATTTTGATAAAGCAGATTCAAATTCACACAAGTCAAATATATGAGCAAGCTTGTATATTGATTCTCTTTATTTAAAATCCATCATACATTCTCTATTATGTATGAGTGAGTATTGCACAACAATCTTAAAAAGAAACATTTAAGTCGATACTACAATCTTTTGTATATTTTATGGGGCTTTGTTTTATTTTTTAAAAATTAAATTAAGATTTTGGGGACTTGTTGGCAGATTAATATATGGACTATGTGATTTCTAACTTCTTTAAAATAATCCATTATTTATAGTTATTAAACAAATCAAAAGTGACTATATGATACATGGCATTTAAAAAAATAGTACATAAGAGATAAACCATAGTTTCCTAATTTATTAGCCACTCTAGCAGGTCTTTGAGGCTTTGTGTCGAGGTGGAGATAGACCAGGCCTTGGGCAGTGGGAGCACCCTTTGGGGTGCTCTCGCAGTAAATTACTCTTCGGTGCATGAGGGGCCTGGAAGAGTCAGTGCAGCTCCAGGAAAACAGAACACCTGGCCAGAGACTCAGGCAGCAGGACAGGCTGATTTGAACGTGTCATAAGCATGTCTTAATTGTGACTTTAAAGAGCAGGAAGCACCAGCATGAGGAGGCCTCTCCTCTGTTCTGTTGCGTTGCACATTTCCGGGGGACTGAACACTAGCTTCCCTCCCCACAGTGTTGCATCCCTGGTCCATTATTTTGGTCTTAGAGGCAAAAGCCTATATTTAAAGTCATAGCATCATCTTTAAAATGGAGCTTGAAATACAGTAATATAAAATACATAAGGCATCAAGATGTAGCAAATGTCTCCTCCCATTACATTTCTCTGTGTACAAGGGGGCAGTAATACCAAGTATATTTTCCATATTGATTGTGTAGCTTCTCCATTTAAAACTGTGCAAGTGCTCCACTACAGCTAACTTCCTTTTAATACCTACTAAAAGAAACTTCCTGGACCAAATTAAAATAAAATATAAAACAAAATAAAAATTTTAAACCCAGAAAAGAAGTTTCCAACTTTTTAAGCTATCAACTATTTCTTAGAAAACAGTATCCTGATCAGTTGGGTATAAATGAACATATGAATTGTGTTTCCCTTAATACACCAAGAGTTTATCATGACATTAAAAAGAAGAAAAGCTAAGTGTAGAGAGATTTCATTGTCAGATATTTGACTTTGAAAACAAAGGAGCTCAAGACATACAACAAATTATATCCCTTTTCCCACCTTTAAAAATCATGTTTACATATTTATTTTGTATGACATTTTAAGGCTTTTTCATGATTCTGTGTACTGATTTGAAAATATCAGTTTTAACTGATTTTAACCAATTACATTGGTAACCAATCCATTAAAGTACAAACTAATCAAAATATATCTAGCATCTGATTTGCTAAGCAGGATGGAACAAAAGAGGTGTGATGAAAAAAATAGATCCTTCTAAGGCTCATACAACTTTATTCTATCAGTATTGGTTACAGTATTAACCATTTTAAACAATGGTGAAATAACATTTTCTGTGAATTATCCAGCCATGAGAGGAGAAAAACTATATGGAAAATGACTACTTTCACTAGGAAGGAAATGCCATGGGCCTCTGATTTGGGGGTGGGGATGAGAGGGGGGCTTGCAACAGTGCTTACTGGAAATTACTACAAACAAATATCTTCTTTTTCTTGAAATAAAGTTCAAGGTAACATTTAAATGAATAATTATTTACCATTTTGTTAAATGTTGGCATGTATGGTTGGCATCATCTATTTATACAAATGCTTTTTCTGCTTAGAATGGCTCATTAGTTTCTTTGTAGGCTGCACTGGTTTTAAGATTCAAATTCAAAATCTCCTCTGATTTTGCCGTTCTGTTTCTGGCAGCCGGCCAGCGGCAGATATGCATAATATTTCACTGTTAGACCTTGCAAACATTATATCCTGCTGTGCTAAAGAAAACATTGTGTTTCTTACCACATGAAAATAATCCATCACTTTTCAATCAGCACACCAAAAAAGCTCTACCTGTTTTTTCCATCAGACTCAAGAAAAATTAATGGCCCCAATGTGAAAGGTGGACCCTCCATACATGATCCATTAAAGTACAAACTAATCAAAATATATCTAGCATCTGATTTGCTAAGCAGGATGGAACAAAAGAGGTGTGATGAAAAAAATAGATCCTTCTAAGGCTCATACAACCTTATTCTATCAGTATTAACCTTATTTATTTTAAATGTGGGAGGACATAAATAAAAGATCATGAAATGAGTCCATTGCTTTCAGTCAATTCAAGTAGACATTGTATTTATCCAGAAGAGATGGCTAAAGACACCTACTGTGGGCTGGAGGAAAATTTTATAATGAAAATGTTTTTAAAAAAATGAAGACAGGTCATAAATCCCCCCAATGGGTCATTAGACAACATAATATATTAAAGTAAGAGTTTTCTTTGGAAGTAAAAATACCAGTGCTTTGTCATCTTGCTCATGCCTTTAAAAATACTTCATACCTTTTGTAATACTGATGTCATAGTTCATTTTGAATGAGGCATGAGGACTTTCCTTTTAGGGCTCTGTGATTTTTGCAACAACATCCTAAATAGAAAGATAGCAACTATCTCAAAGGAATATCCCTGTAAAAACAATTCATTTTATAATTTTTTTTTTTTTTTTTTTGAGACAGAGTCTTGGTATGTATCCCAGACTGGCATTGAACTTGCTGTATAGCCAAGACTGGCTTTAAACTCAAGATACTCCTGCTTCAGCTTCCTGAGTGCCACCATGCCTGGCTGTTTTACACTTTTTGTTTGTTTGTTTTTGTGGTAGTTGGGGTTCAAACCCAGGGCATCACACATGCTTTGCAAGTGCTCTACCACTAAGCTGCACCCCTAACTCATTTTTCACTCTTCTATCTTCAGACAGGGTCTTACGAAATTATGCAGGCTGCCTCTGGCCTCTCACACCCAATCTTCCTGCCTCTACCTTTTGGTCACTGGGATTACAGATATGAGCCACTGTGCCTGGCCATTTTACAATTTTTTAAATACTTCCATTGGAGTTGCTTGAATTTATTTTTTGCCATTTTTTTACTGCTTAATTTTCTTTTGGGGGACTTTTTTTTTTTTTAAATACTCTCCCTGCTGCCTTCACTCTCTTTTGGCATAACCTGAGTATTATAGTTTAATACATTTTATAAAAATACATTAATATAATGAAAATATGGAACATAATGTTAATAATAAGGTATTTATATTGGTAACTGATTTTGCAAAAATGTGTTTCAAAAATATTCTTACAACTTCATATTAATGGTATTCAGTTTTCTTTTATTTTTTCCATCTCCAGTTCTTGTTAAAACAGTCCTTTGATTGGTCTCCCTAAAGCCTAGCTGTGCTTATATTATTTTTAGTGTCACAGTCTCCCTTTAGCTGATGTCCCTCAAATGAGGGAAATGACTTTTAGAGCTGGAAGGTTCAAGATCCATCATTTTGTATGAGGAAACTAAAGCTCAAGGATTTTTAATGACTTGTCCCAGGATGCACAATTTGAGATGACAACTGGAATCTTCCTTAGCCTCACTTTAACATTTTTCCACTACTCTGGTGGTTCTTCCTTAGAGTTGTGCTTCTCAGACTTTAACTTGCATGCGCATAACCTGGAGATCTTGTGCAAATGTGGACTCTGATTCAGTAGGCCTGGGGTTGGACAGAAAATATGCATTTTTCACAAAGTTCTAGAGCATGCTGATGCTGGTTTGGAGTGCACACTCAGAGTAAAAAGGATTGAAGAAATCTGTCAAATTGTTAGACTGGTTTTCAAGGTTCTTTGAAGTGTCTTCTATTGGCCTGTATGCACACTCCATTCTAGTTACATAAGTGCTCATTCACTTGTTGAGTACTTTTTGAGTGTTCTGACTTTGACTTCTTTATGAATTTGTGCCCTCTTCCTCTTTTTCTTTCTTTGAAATTGAATGTCTATTTTTGTTCAGTAGCAAACTTAATTCTCAGCTTCTTCATGAAGACATCTTTTATGAGAAAATATAAGCTAGTCTTTTCCTCTTCTGATCATCTCCACCATTCCTTAGGGATTTAGGAAGTCAGTAACTTCTTATTGTTGCTGTCAGGTGCCCTCAGGTCAATCTCCAACTCATAGCAACCCTACGTAGAACAGGTGAAATAGTATTGTTGGTACTTCTCTGCTATTCATAGGGTTTTCAATAATTGATTTTTTTGAGAAGTGGGTGCTGGGTCCTTCTCCCATGCCTATAGAACCTGGTGTTTCCAGGCAGTCTCCCATCCAAATACTAACCAGGCCCAACGCTGCTTGGATTTTGAGATCTGAGGGGATTGGACACCATAGTGGTATGGCTGCAGGCAAGTCAGTAACTAGCCAACCAATAATGTTATTCTGTTATTGAACAGAATAACCAAACAACTGTATAAGTGAATAAAATGGCAGCAGAGAATGAGGTATATTAAGTTGTCAGCCAGAGAAACTGAAATTCCTGAGATCTGTAGAAAAACTATGGAATTACTACATCTGATGCTGAAAATATTTCTGGGCTAATGGAGAAGAATGGAGTTTAGGAGGTTGTGGATTATCATAAATCCAAGGTCACCAAACTTTTCCTAAAGGTCTAGATAATAAATATTCTAGTCTTTGTGGGTTATTTTGGTCTTTATGGCAACTGCCCAACTCACTACTGTAACAGGAAAGGAGCCTTTGGCAATATGTAGAAATATGGAGATAGCAATGTTCAATAATACTTTATTTACAAAAAGAGGAAGCAGCCAGATTTGGCCTGCCTATACTAGTTTACCTATTACTATGCAGTAGATGGTACCCAGATATATTCAAAACAAAGGCAGAGAGGAACTATTGAATCCTAAACTGTTAATTGTAGCTTAATTAACTCTATAAAGGGAAGCACATCTGAGGAATTGGGCCAGGCCTGGTCAGGGAGAAGCAGCTTTGGGCAAAGCAAAAAATGTGGTGTTTTTTTTCCATAAAAATCACATTTTATGAAAACCATCCAAATCATATGTGTTGTTTATATCCAAATTCAAATTTCAAAATCCTCCTCCTTGCTACAAAGGTGTGGCACATAGGTCAGATCTTTGATAGCACCCTGGAGCTTATTAGAAATGGCAAGGCTCTGTCCTTACGGAATTAGCATTAGCCGTCCCTGCATATCAACAAAGTCCTCAGTGGATGGATGCGCTGTATGTTTGAGAGCTCGGAATGTTGTTTGTTAGTCATCTGCATCATAATCCTAATGGGGCTGATAAAAATGTCAATTTTCAACCAATCCCAGGCCTATGTCATCAGTAGGCAATGAGGCCACAAATTTTAGAAACCTAGAAGTACTCTGGCCTTCTAAGATTCCCCATCATCAACGATGAGATTGCCACTGGCTGTTTCCATTCTGTCTCTTACTTCATGACTTCCCTTCTCCATTTTTTCTTATCACCTGTACTTATTTTATTTATTAGTACTTTTGCAGTTTTATTTTTCTAGCTCTGAGTTTGTTTTTCTTAATATAAAAATAACATTCACCTTTCATAAATTTTTGGTCAGCATTAACATATCAAATGATATGAAGACTATTTTATTATCTTACCAGATAGCACAAAGATACCTCTTGTGTAAGTTATTGAGTATATTTGTGAGAAATTTTTTATAAGCCACTTAGATAGAATACACAGACTTGAAAAGACAAGCTCAAATAAAACATGGTGATGAAAATGTTTTCTAAGGATGGAGAAACCTGTTAATGGCATGGCTTTTCTGAGGATTTTGTTTTGTTTTGTTTTGTTTTTCCTTGGGAGTGAACTGTTTTGGGGTGGAGGCGAATTCCTCTACAAAACTGCATACTTTTCTTTTTTCTACTTTTATTCCACATAATGCTGGCTCTGCAAAGAAAAAAAAATAATAATCTTGTTGTTGTTGTTGCTAGGTGCCATAGAGTCGGTGTCCAGCTCAGCGACCCTACATACAACAGGCTAAACACTATTGTCAGTGCATCTCTGCTATTCATAGGGTTTTCAATGGCAGAATGATAATCTTAGCTGTATTAAAAGAGATAAAAGCCGGAAATGGTGATACACGCCTGTAATCTCAGCAACTCTGGAGGTTGAGGCACAAGGATCTCAAGTTCAAGGCCAGAGGAAGTCTGTGTAACTTTGACCCTGTCTTAAGATTAAAAAATACAAAAAAGATATGAGTGTGTAGCTCAGAGGTAGAGCACTTGCAAAGTATGTGTTGAGTCCCTGGATTCAACCCCCAAGTACGGGGAAACAAAACAAAAACAAATAAATGACAATAAAATAAAAAACAAGAGACAAGATTTTGTAGGAAAGCAAATGTCCCATGGGTGTGTGATGTGTGACATGAGGCACCTTTCTGACATCCGTTCAGCCTCTTCAGCAGTCTCCCATGCTCACTGTGATGCTTTCTTCCTACTGGATATTGAGGTGGGGAGCAGGGCGGAAGAATAACCAGAAGGGAGGCCGAAAGGTGAATCATGGTGGATGTGATAGACAAAATGTCCAAAGAATGAAAGGACAGCTAGCATCAAGGTGATGTATCTGCTGAGATGATTGGGGCTTCTCTAGAACTTCTGTTATTAATTTTTATACTTTAAGACATACTTGGCATCAAAATCATCTATTCCTGGCTCTACTTTCAGAGATTCTCATTCAATTGAGCTGAAGTGAGACTCAGACACTACTTTTTTTTTCAAGGTCCCAAGTGAATGTAAAATGTGCAGCCAAGATTGAGAACTGAAGTGGAGAATCTAAACTAATCCAGACAATGTGTTCTGTGACTAACAAAGTAAAAAAAAAATAATAATAATAAATAAAAAAGTATATACAGATGCAATTTTTTTCTGTTTCTTTTACTCTTCTGCCTCCTCTTCCTCCTCCTTCTCCCTCACCCCCTTCTCTCTCCCCTTTTGTCATTGAAATGATTTTTAGACTACTGGTCTGCTAGTTTTTATTATATAAGCACTCAATAAATGTGTTGAATTCCTAACAAGTAGAGAAGAATAACATTAATATAATCAGTACAGATTGATCTAAATTATTTTAATCTACTTGCTTCTTGATTATTAAAGAATATTCATGTATAATATAAATTTGATAGTAATATATTATAAATATATGTGCATCTGATTTAATAGATATATGAATAAATATTAGTCTACATTATGTTTAAATGATTTTCTTTACCAAGTTAGTAAACTTTTCAAAAACCATTACTTTTCCAAGGATCATTTTACTGTTGTCCAAATTTTAGGGCTTTGAATATATTGAAAGAAGGAGTCCATTTAAGACGTAGATACAACTCCAATGAGTATTCTTAAAGTGCTCTCTGATACTTCAGAATTGTAAAGGTTATAAAAAAATTGGAAGACAGGTCAGGTGAAGTTGGGAAGGTCAAAGTTAGGTTATATAAAGGAAGGCTCCATTGAAATAAAAGGCTCATTCATGGATTGACTCATGGGGATCAGTATTGACTCAGCAAAGCTGAAGCTAGGATTGACTGACTCTGTTATGCCAAAGGGCTGAGCTGGGAATAATGGGAAGATTATTAAAGTTAGATTCTTGGAAAACTCTCTCCTTATAGGCTCTTCTAAACTTGGAGAGAAAATTAGAAAGGTAGCCTAAGTCTTTAATTTACAGCATTACTGGCTGGCTATTTGAAAGATTCCAAACAGCCAAGAGTTTGCTACAAGCATATTTACACAACTATATTTTTTATTATTTTTGGGGAAGGACATGGCAATCCATTCCTAAGGTAATCTTGAAAATAATCAGCCATTCAGCCTGCATAATTTAATGAGACCCTGTCTCAAAAGAAAAATATGGGCTGGGGGTGCATCTCAGTGGTAGAACACTTGCAAAGCATGCATGAGGTCCTAGGTTCAACCCCTCAGTATTGCAAAAAAAAAAAAAAAAAGTTGATGACAAACCATGACATATTGATTTTAAATTGAATCATTTATTCAGAACTTGAAGATCTGTTCTTCCTGGAATATTTATTCCAAGGAGAAAATTTTTCATGGATTGAAAACCCAGAGAAACTTTTCAGAGGAGTGACAGGTTACATTGTCTTCATTTGTATGATATTTTTAAATATAAAATCCTTCTCTCAGTGACCACTTAGCATAAATGTATCTCCATTCTTGAATAAAGAACAATGGGTAATCACACAAAGATGGTGCTTGAAAGAACTATCTCCCAGAAGCCATGTCCTTGGTCACCATCAGCAAGAAAGCGTTGACAACTCTTTCTCAAAGTGATCAGGA
>VMDO01038641.1:0-13314 GCA_007922755.1 Pedetes capensis
AAAAAAAAAAAACATGCAGGCTAAAAATTCTCAGGAAACAGTTTTATTATTCTGATACAAGGATATAGAGATTTGCTTCACACAGTTTTAGAGAGAAGGTTATTTAGTAAATTTGTATTTGTAACACTCTTATTATTCCAGAGATGAGTTGTCTGCATTATTATATCTGTGATGAATTCTTTATGCCACATTAACAGATGATGTCCACTAAATTATAAATGATTCAAAGTTTTGCAACATTACATACATCTATAGGATAGCAATCCTATAATAATTCTCTTATATTGATTAATGTCTGAAGTATGACTAAAACTTGGCAATGCTCTTTAAATTTGTAATTTGTGTTCCAGTCCAAATACTTTCTCCCTGTGTTTTCAGACTATGCTATTCCAGAATAGCCACGGTTGCTTGATAATCCCAGACACATTGATACCTTTGTTTATGCCACTGTTGCTGCCTGTAGTGTCTTCTCTTTGGCTAGAAAAATCCTTCCCGTACTTCAAGATGGAACACAAAGGGCCATCCTTCTCTATCCTTTCTTCATAATCCTCAAATCACTCATTTCTCTGTGTTGCCACATCTTTCTTGAATTCTTTTGTGGAGCTTATTTTGTCCTATCATGTACTTTTTTCCTTTTAAACAGAGGAATCATTATGACGTGCTGCTGTAACACATAGTTTTGTATTGAGAAGGTATAGGGAGGGGTTCCCAGGTTCAAATCTTGAATCCACTTAACTATCTAGAAAATCAGTTGGCCTCCCTGTGGCTAACTGGATCATGTGTAAACTGGAGTTAATAATAGCATATATAGACCATAGGGCCATTGGGAGGGTTAAATAAAAAGATACTTGTTAAGCATTTAGTTCAGTGCCTGGTTCATTCTAAGAATTCAATAAACGTTAGTCTTGTTACTGCTGCTCTACTGTTATTTATCTGTCTCTTAACGCTAGTTTATAAATTTAGTGAAGGTTAAGAGCCATGTTTTACCACTTTACTTTTTTTTTCTCTACTTAATCCCTAGCAGTTTCTTATATATTATCACCACATGATAAATGATGCTGAGAGGTGAATGTGAGGTAGGGCTGGAGGTAGAACTTGATCTAATTAATGTCTGTATATGCATACTATGAATATTAAATAATCTTGACATTCCAAAACATACACATCAATCTCAAAAATTTATAATCATAACTCTTATGTTACTCTAAACAGAACTGTTTATATGCCAATCTTGGAAGTTATGTATTGCCTAACACCTGTTATTTTTTTTACTGCCTTTGATTCTATGTAACATTCTTGATAATTTATCAAATATACTTCCACTTGATATTTATATAATGTATACACTTCTCATCAATTGTTCGGAGTTAACAACTAGATTCACTATCATTTGGGTAGTATTCCATGTTCCCTTAGTCTTAAGATTTTTTTGTTGTGTGTGTTTTAATTTAGATAGCATTTTTCGTTTTTAAGTGGAGGAAATTTGACTGTACTACTTCCCTGTTTCAAACTCTTCAATGATATTTTTCTCAGGAAAAATTTCAAAATGCTTAGTCCCTATCTGTTTCTGGAATCATCTCCCTCCTTTCTCCCACTTATTTCATAGATTCTAGCTTCATAGGCCTTGTTCCTCTTCTTTATGTTCCTAGAATATTTAGTATCCTTCCAAGCCTTCCCTAACCCTACTCCAGTGCTCATTCATCTGGCTGTTCCCTCTGAGGTCTCAGTTTTAATGTTTCATCCTTCCAGAGGCATGACTGACTCATGCCCCTCCTGTCTTCCACAAGCCTACATTTAGGCCTCCCAAATATACACTCATATCACAACCTATGCTTTGCACTCTCATTCTCCCACTTACAACTTTAAAAATATTTTGCATTTATTTGTTCAATAAATGTTTTCCCTAGGAAGGCACCAACCTCGCCTGAAAATTTTCTGCTATGTCATCAGCACCTAGAAGATATCTGGCACACTGTAGGTATTTAATCAACTTGTTTGAGTAAGGGAGAAAAGAAATCACTCTGTAGAGTGTCTAAGTATGGAAAGACAGAGTATCTTCAAAGGAAGGGTGAAACAAAGATATACACAGACACAAGGGAGTGAATAAGGAATGGAGGGATAGTGAAAAGTAAGAGCACTGATTGTACTTCTGACCTCCCTAATTTAAACCATTATATTTGTGACTTTAACTGGAGGTTGATTTGAAAGCATTTTCTTTATCCCAGCTGACTCAGGCCATCTGTGGAAAAGGAGAGCCATTACAAAATATTTTCATCTCCCCAGTAGCATAATTGCCTCCTCTACGTAAAAAGCCTGCAGCTTTAGCATGTGGCGTCCTATCCCATCAGATCTCAGAAGCTAAGCAGGGTTGGATCTGGTTAGTACTTGGATGGGAGACTGCCTGGGAACACCAGGTGCTATAGGCTTGGGAGAAGGACCCGGCAATCCACTCCCAAAAATCAATCCACCATTGAAAAACCCTAAAAATAGCAGAGAAATACTGACAATAGTGTTTCCCCTGTTAATATGTAGCGTTGCTATGAGTCAGACACAGACTCGAAGGCACCTAACACCTAACACCTAACATAGTTAACAAACAACTATGTTAAAAACTGGGGGCTGTGGTTCAAAATCATTAACTAGATTATCTTTGCTATATTATCCAAATGTCTTATCCTTCAGTTTTATAATATAATTTTTAAGGGAAATTTTCAGCCTATATTCTGAACTATTTTAGAAAGTATTAGGTTGAATCCCAATGCAGACCATATTGTACTTGTTAATGTTTCACATTTTTAAATATTTCCCAAGGCATGTGGTTTGTAAATAAATTTCAGCTAGTTTATAATTATCCCTTAATACTTTTAAAGATATGTCTTTGAAATATTAATAATTTTTGGCTAGAAAATATTCAAAGTGAATAGAAAATTTCATATTTTGTTAGCATTTAGAGGAATCTTTTCTGACAAGTTATAGAAAGTGGAAATGCTATTTTTCAATAGCGTATTTGTGACTTCCTTCTATTTAAATGGGTAATTATGCCATGTTGCTAACTAAAGCTTATGTGAAGGTTAAGTGGATCTCAAGTTGATTTTTTCATGTTCTTCAACAATCCAGCAGTAATTATATTTAATATTTCAAGTTTTTTATTAAAATTTTAAGTAACTAATGTACTGCTTATGAAGATGAGAAATTGTAAGAATGGATTTGACTCAGTTAGCTGTGTGATATATAAACTCCTTTATCCCCAGTGCTCTGCTAAGGCTTATTCCAGTTATAATAAAATAAGTTTTGTGGAGTAATAATACCCTTTATATCAAAATTAACTAAGATGATGAACAATTTCTCTACCTAGAATTTGATGATATGATGCTATTTTACTAGTTAGAAAGCAAGGATTAAAATACCTTCAACCAGTTTATGGACAGGTAGGTATAACTATAATAGCCAAAATCAACATGAAATGCACATAAAAATATAAAGAAAATAATTTATTTTGTATTTGGGAGGAATTATAGCTTTTTCAGGTAGAAATTTAAGCTCACACTTTATACTGTTTACTGTATGCACGACGTCCTAAGTTCAGCCCCCCCCCATTACTGCAAATAAATAAATAAATAAGACCTTTGAATGATTAGAATTTTACTTGCTAATATTTTAAAATGCTACATATATTTTAGTTTATGAACCTCAAGGAGCACTACTATTAGGAAAAAAGTGATATGGTTTTTAGTTTACAGTTATTTTCAATCACTTCCATGTCTTTATAGAACAAAGAATTTGAAAGGGGACTACTAAAAGGAAAATTGTTCTGAATTGCTTTTTCCTTCTTATGTTTGATTAGATATGCCCCACCTCACCACCTTAAGGTTATATTTATTTTAAGATATAAGCTGCTATAAATTATCCTCATATTAAGAAGTTCGTTGTTTTCCCAGGGTTCTTCTCTAGATATTTCAAAGATATTCAAGGTTTCTTAAGTACATGGAAGATGCCAGTGTACATTTTGATCCCAGAAGTGTCTACACATCCTCCCCAAAGTACCCTGTTCTTTGATGCTTTTGTAGCCGTTGTCACTCTTGTGTGGCACCAAGGCCAGGAAATCTGGGTATTTGGGACCCAATGCCCTTTTCGCTGCTGCTCTTGTCATTCTCTTCAGCATTTCCTCAGACAGCTGTGCCAAGAGAGGTTTTAGCAATAGTCACACAGTGTGCCCATAACCAGCCTTCCGTTTCCACTTTAAAAATGTCACTGGCTTCTCCCTGAGTGCTCTCAAAACACAACAAGGGAAGACTGCCTGGCCTAGTCAAGTCAATCCCAATAGTCTACAACACATTTTCATTCAATCTTAAACAATCCCATATAAGAGTTTAAATCTCTACTGAACAAACAACTTTTTCACCATCTCCATGGGCACAATGCAGTTAAAGATGTCCTCACTTTATGTTATAAATGTTGTTGTGGTTAGGCGCCATCCGGTAGGATCTGACTCAGTAACCCTCATAGGGTTTTCTTTTTTTCTTTTTTTTTTTCTTTCTCCCTTTAGTGGTAAATGTTGGTGGGATACAGAGTAATACAGCATTGACTTTTTCCATTATACAACTATTACATGACTTTTGGTTAAACTTTTATAAGGTTTTTGGAACCTTTTGACTAATATGTAGTAAAACTTTATGCATATTTGGGATATTCCCCTATTTTTCCCATATACTCATGAAGTTGCATCATTTACATAGAGATTATCCTCATAGGGTTTTCAATGGATGATTGTTTCGGGATTGCTTTGGGAGTGAATTGCCACGCCATTCTCCCATTTTTGTGGTACGGGAGATTGAACCAAGGGCTTCACAGAGTCCAGAGCAGCACTCTACCACCTGTGCTAAACCCTAGCCCTTATATTGTAAATAGGTAGATATAAACATACTTTCTATCTCTATAAGAAAAATGTATTTGGTTTCTAGAATCAAAACTGCCTATGAGTCACCAATAGCCTTTCATAAAATGCATTTTATAATTTATTCACTAGACATCCTACTACATACCTTTAAGACTTAATTTCTTGAATGTGTCTACACACACACACATATAAGTATATATATATATGTGTGTGTGTATATATATATGTATATATACATATATACACACACACATATATATATATATATATATATATATATATATTTTTTTTTTTTTTTTGTAGTTCTGGACCCAGAATACAGTACATGCTAGGCAAGCACTTTACCACTGAGCTACATCCCCAGCCCTTTAAAAATTTTATTTTTTAAATTCTGGGACAGGGTCTCACTAAGTTGTTGAGACTGGCCTCAGCCTCTCAAGTAGCTAAGATTCCAGGCATACCCCACCCCATGCCTGAAAAACATATTCGTAATTTCAATTCTCTCATATGGAAGATAAATAAAATGACAAGTATTAAATTTTATGTACTATATTAGGGTAACTGAGTAACAACATTAGTGTGAGATAGATATAGATAGATATGGGGAGATTTATTTTGGGAATTGGCTCATGTGATTATGGAAGCTGAGAAATCCCATTCTTTCCCATTTGCAAGGTGGAGAACCAGAAAAGCAGATGATACATTTCCAATTCATGTCCAAAGGACTGAGAACCAGGAGAGCTAATGGGTATAAGTCCCAACCCAAAGACCTGAGAACTAGGAGGAAGATTGTTTAAGTTCAAGTCCTGCTCCGAAAGCCCCAAAACCAGGAGTGCCTTTGTCTCAAGGCAAGAGAAGATGGATGTCCCAGCTTCAGAAGAGAGAAAGATTTTGCTCTTCCTCCACTGTTTTTGTTCTATTGGGGCTTTCAACAGATTGGAGGATGCCCACCCACATTAGTGAGGGAAGATATCTATTGGGTATGTGGATTCAAATGCAAATCTCTTCCTGAAATAACTTGACAGACACTACTAGAATAATGTTTTACCACCTGTCTGGGCATCCCTTAACCCAGCCAACTTGACATGCAAAATTACATCTACTAATGTATTTACTAGGATGACATCCAGGTCTAAAATGCAAATTTAACCAAGATCCAGCACTTTAAAAAAATCAAATTTACCTTGACTATTTTTCTACTAATAAATATATTCCCTATTACCTGTATAATATTAAAATAAAATAAATATGAAGATCATTATCATTATAAGTAATACACTTCTACCGTATGAAAAGTGAGATATCATGCCAGGGACTATCAACATGTATCTAGCCTGTAATTTCAGTGACTCAGGAGGCTGAGGCAGGAGGATCATAAGTTTAAAGCCAGAGGCAGAATGTGTAATTTAGCAAGACTCTGTCTCAAAATAAAAAATAAGGGGGCTTGGGGAGCAGCTTAGTTGTGAGGCACTTGCCTAGCATGCACAAGTCCCTGGGTTATACCTCCAAGTACTAAAAAAAGCAAACAAGCAAGCAAGCAAGCAAGCAAGAAAGAAAGAAAGAAAGAAAAGAGAAAAAACAGATATATCTATATTCTAACTCTAGATGGATGAGTGACATTTATCTAGTTTCCACAACTCTAAAATTTGCATGATAGTATTTCTTTGCCTTATGGAAAAGCTTGTTTTGAAGAATATGAAACTTAGAGAACTAAAAGCGCAATTGTGAATGATGAAGTCCTGTACAAATACAAATTGGTGATAGTAGAATTATTTGGTTTTTTGTTTTTGTTTTTCATTTTTAAAATTTTGATAATTTTAATGTACAACTTAAAGGGTCTCATTCTGACATTTTCATACATGCATTTCATTGCACATTGCTCATGTTCACGTCCCCTCTTAACCTCTCATGACCCCATCCCCAGGTCCTCCCTCCCCTCTAATCCTCCACCTTCTACTTGCATGTCTTTTTGGTTAATATATCTACCTATATATGTACTTCCTGATTTTGCTGTAAAGGCAACATATGTGGTATTTCATTTCTTTTCTCCTATTATCCTTTCTTCTTGCCCCCAGCCCCTTTCTTTAGTTCATTGTCTTTCCCTACATAGACTTCTTCTACTTTCATCACCTACATGTTTTAATGCTGAATATATATTGAAGTCTAGCATCCACATATGAGAGAAAGCATGTAATGTTTATCTTTCCGAGTCTGGTTTGTTGTTGTTAAGTGCCATCGAGTCAGTGTCCAACTCATAGCAAGCCTATGTACAACAGACAAAACAATATTGTTAGTGCTTCTCTGTTACTCATAGGGTTTTCAATAGCTGATTGTTTTTTCGGGAGTGGGTCGCCAAGTCCTTCTCCCAAGGCTATAGTGCCTGGTGTTCCCAAGTGGATAACTTTTGGGGAAAGCTGGACTTGAGCCTGTGATCCTCTGCATTATATGTTTCAACTGGGTGCGCCAACACTGCACCCTGCAAAGAACTCAGCCCAGGGAACAGAGTGTCATGCTCAGGAGTGGTGAAACAAGGCAGGTTTGTTTACAGGGATAGGGAAGGGGTAGGTGGTAGATGGCTAGGGCAGGGAAAGGAGATGGGGGAGGTAGGCACTCAGCTGCTATCCCAGCCGCTGGGGCAAGGATTCCCAGGTGTCCTTGCTTGTCCTGTCCTAGAGTCTTCACCGCTTTGGAGGCCCGGAGCTTGGCTCTCGGAGGCTTGCCTTTTGAAGCACTAGATCCATTGGTTGAGGAGGAGGAGGAAAAGATTCAGTGGGCACAGGCAGGCAGGCAGGGGCAAGGATGGAAGCAGGTTGGTGGAAGGATGAAGGCAGGCTAAGGGTAGGCTAAAGGCTAGGTGGGCTGGGATTTAGCTCAGTGGGTAGAGCACTGCGCTGCAGTCTCTGAGGCCCCGAGTTCAATTCCCAGCACCGCAAAAATGGGAGAAGGGCCTGGCAATCCACTCCCAAGGCAATCCCGAAGCACTCAGCCATTGAAAACCCTATGAGGGTCGCTATGAGTCAGATACCGACTCGACGGCACCTAACAACAACAACAACAACAAAAGGCTAGGTGGGTCAGGTGGATGCAGGCCTCTGGTTCTTATGGGGCCAGAGGACTGAGTGAGCTCTCCTTAGGTGGCATTCAGGTAAAAGCTCAGACCTATCCCTAGATGGAGTTCGGAATGAGCTTTTGGGCTCTGGAGTCAGGGACTTTTATCCCCTTAAGCCAACTGTCATCCAACTGTCAAGGAATGACAGCTGGCCAATCAGGGGAGGGCTGTGGGTGGCACAAGGGCAAGGGTTTGACCAATCAAGGAGGCAGATATAGCTCAGCCAATCAGGCCTCGAAGAAACCTGAGCTGGCCAACACCATCTTGTCTCACTTGATGGGAGGGGAGAAGAGTGAGTTACCCAGATATGGGGGAAGGGTCAGTTGCCTTGGAGGACAGAGTCTGGTCCTCTAAGAGGGCTAGGCAGGCCCCAGGGACCCACCATGTTTGGGTACTTTATATCCCCCCGGGAAATCCACAACAACTAACCAGGCCTGACCCTGCTTAGCTTTGAGATCTGATGGGATCATATGCCACAGTGGTACCACTGCAGGTGAGTCTGGCTTATTTCACTTAAAATGCTGATGTCTAGATCCATCCATTTCTCAGAAATGCCATAATTTTTGTCATCCTTATGAATGAATATAACTTCTTGGTGTATATATACCACAATTTTCTTATCCACTCATCTGTTGATGGACACCTAGGTTGATACTATATTGTAGTTATTATGAATAATACTGCAATAAACATGGATGAGCAGGTATCTGTATGGTATATTGACTTATATTCCTTGGGATATATACCCGAGAGTGGCATAGCTGGGTCCTATGGTAGTTCTATTTTTAGGTTTTGGGGAATCTCCATACTGATTTCCATAGTAGCTGCACCAACCTGTGTTCCCACCATCATTGGGAGTAGGGTTCCTTTCTTACTGCATCCTCATTAGCATTTGGTGTTGTTTGTTTTGTTGATGGTAGCCATTCTGACTGGGACGGGGTAGTATATCAGTATAGTTTTGATTTGCATTTCCCTGATGGCTAAGGATATTGAATATTTTTTCATGTGATTGTTGGGCATTTGTATTTCTTTTCTTTTCTTTTCTTTTTTTTCTTTTCTTTTTTTCTTTTTTTCTTTTGTGGCACTGGGGGTTTCAACCCAGGGCCTCGCGCTTACATGCATTGCAAGTGCTGGACCACGCAGCTGCACCCTCACCCATTTTTTTTAGTTTAATTTAGACAGGGTCTCACTAAATTATGCAGAGTGCCTCTGGTTTCGAACTTGCGATCCTCCTGCCCTCCCTAGCCACTGGGATTACAGGTGTGCGCCACCGCACCCGGCTGCTATTTGTATTTCTTTTGAGAAGTCTCTGTTTAGTTCTTTTGCTCACTGCTTATAGATCTGTTTAGGATGTTTATATCCTCTTGACTTAATTGAGGGAGATCATATGTGTCTAGGAATTTATTCATCTCATCTACTTTTTCCAGGTTTTTGGGATATACTTTTTCAAAGTATTCCCTAATGATTTTCAAGATTTCATTTGTATCTGTTGTAATATTCCCTTTTTCATCTCTAATTTTCTTAATTTGAGTCTTCTTTCTCTTACCTTTGGTTAGTTTTGCTAAGGCTTTGTCAATCTTGTTTATCTTTTTAAGGAACCAGCTCTTTGTTTAATCAATTCCTTGAATTTTTCTTTTAGTCTCCATTTCATTAGTATCTGCTCTGATCTTTATTATTTCTCTCCCTCTGATGGTTTGGAGTTTTGTTTGTTCTTTTTCTGAGAGCTTGAGGTATATCATTAAGTTATTTCTTTTAGCTCACTCTGATTTTTTAATGTAGGTACTCGCAGCTATATAATTCCTGTTAAAACTCCCTTTGCTGTATCCCAAAGGTTCTGGTAGGTTGTGTTTTCACTTCCATTTGATTCTAAGAATTTTTTAATTTCCTATCTCATTTTTTCAAGTACCCATTGATTATATAGGAGTGTATTGTTCATCCTCCATATATTTGTAGAATTTCTGTAATTTCTTTTGCCTTTCATTTCTAGTTTTATTCCATTATGATCTGATAAGATGTGAATTTATTTTGATTTCTCTATATTTGTTCAGATTTTACTTATGGCCTAAAATGTGATCTGTTTTAGAGAAAGTTACATGGGCTGCCAAGAAGAATGTGTATTCTGTAGCTTTTGGGTGAAATATTCTGTAGATGTCTATTAAGTCCTTTTGATCTATTGTGGTGTTTAACTCTGAAATTTTTTTTTTTTTATTTTTTTTGTCTGGATGTTCTGTCTATTGATGACAATGAGGTATTGAAGTCACCCATTATTAATGTATCTGCACCTCTCTGTCCCTTTAAATCCAGTAGTGTTCTTTCTTAATGAAGGTGAGTGCACCAGTATTCGGTGCATATATATTTACAGGTTTTATACCTTCTTTATCAATTATTTCCATTATTAATATATAGTGACCTTCTTTGTCTCTTAGTACAAATTTTAGCTTAAAGTCTTCTTTGTCTGATATAAGGCTGGCTACTTTATTTACTTATTTGTTTACTTCCACTTGCTTGGCACATCAATTTCTATCCTTTCACTTTCAGTCTGTGGGTATTCTGGCCAGTAAGATGTGTTTTTTGCAGACAACAAATAATTGGATCTTGCTTTTTAATCCAGTCTACTAATCTTTGTCTTTTAATTGGAAAGTTAAGACCATTTATATTTAGGATTATTATTGAGAGAGATTTTCTAGTTCTTGTAATTGTGTTGGGTGTTTGTTGGTTCATATACTTATTTGTTCTTCTTTTTCTCCCTTATTTATATTCAGGGTTTGCTGATTTTTCAAGTTAGGACTAATTCTTTCTCGGGGCTGGGATTTAGCTCAGTTGGTAGAGTGCCGCTCTGCAGTCTCTGAGGTCCCAAGTTCGATTCCTAGCACTGCAAAAATGGGAGAAGGATTTGGCAACCCACTCCCAAGACAATCTCGAAACAATCTGCCACTGAAAACCCTATGAGGGTCGCTATGAGTTGGATACAACTCGACAGCACCTTATAACAACAAGAACAACAATTCTTTCTTAGTTCTCTTTAGTTTGTCTCTTCCTTCCATGAAGTTAATCTTTACTGCAATCTCATGGTGGAGACTCTTTCTTCCTCCTGTGTGTATAAGATTCCTTTAAGTATCTTCTGCAGTACGAATTGGGTGGTTATATATTGCTTTAGTGTATACTTGTCTTCAAATTTATTTCTCTGTTGATTTTAAATAACTTTGATGGATATAATAATCTTGGTTCGCAGTTACCTACTTTTAGGGCTTGAAGTATATCATTCCATCCTTTTCTAGATTTTAGGGTTTGTGCTGATAGGTTTGATGTAATTATGATGGATTTTCTTCTAAAGTGAGTTAGTGTTTTCTTTTACAGCTTTTAATGTTGTTTCTTTGTTCTGTCATCTTGGCATTTTAATTATCATGTGTCATCAAGAGGTTCTTTCCTGGTCATGTCTGTTTGGTGTTCTAAATGCCTCTTGTGGTTAGATGTCTATTTTTTCCCCCAGATTTAGGAAATTTTATGATACAATTTTATTGGATAAGTTTTCTATGCCTTTAGTTTTTGTCTCAGCTCCTTCTTCTACTTCATGGATTCTTAAGTTTGCTCTCTTGACCATGTCCCAAAGTTCTTAAAAATAATGATGATGTGCTTTCATTTTTTTTTTCTTTACTGATATCTGAATATAGTATTTCCTCAACCTTGTCTTCTATCCCTGATATTCTGTCTTCTGCTTCCTCTTACCTACTGGTCCTGTTTTCCACTTTATTTTTTTATTTGGTTTATTGAATTCTTCATTCCCAACATTTATTTGTTTGTTCTTCAAAAATCTCAATTTCCTTGCTGAATTTCTCATCGAATTTGCTGTCTTTGTCTTCTTCATTGGTGACTTTATGACCTACGTCCTATACTGACTTTCTTACTTCATTCATTTGCTTGTGTCCTCTTTGACATCATCGATCATTTTTACAAGTAATGTTTTAAATTCTCTGTCTGACATTTCAACTGTTTCAGTATCTTTGCATTCAACGTTTAAAGAATCATGGCCTTTTGGTGGGGATGTGTTGCCTTGTTTTTCCATGTTTCTTATGTTTCTGATTTGTGATCTATGCATCTGTATGAGTGGATATCACTCCCTGTTTTATTTGGATATTTTCTTAGTGAGCAGCCTTTTCTTGAGATCACAATCTCCAGTGATACTCCCAGAGAGGAAGGCAAACCACTGTGACAGGTAAAATATCTGACCAAATCCAACATAGAAATGCACCTAAAATCTCTTAAAGTCAATTGATATACCATCAATGCCCACAGAACAAAGAATGGCAAAAACAAAATAAAGTAATGTATGAAGTTACAAAATATTTAGGGTGAAGATATAAATTACATTTGCCTGAAGTAAGAAGTGGGAGCAGAGAACGGGGAGTCAGAAGAATGCTTCTAGGATGAAAAAAGAGAAAGGAGAAAGAAGATCTATAAAGGAAATGAATGTTAAGATGGAGGGAAAGGAGCTAAAGATAAAAAAATGATTGCATGATAAAAAGATATATAAATGGAATTAGGTAAACATAGAGCAATAAGAAGTAGTAAGCCTAAAAGATTTAAAATATAGTATATAGAAAAAGGGCTGGGATTTAGTTCAGTGGGTAGAACGCTGTGCTGCAGTCTCTGAGGCCCCAAGTTCAATTCCCAGCACCACAAAAATGGGAGAAGGGCCTGGCAATCCACTCCCAAGGCAATCCCGAAGCACTCAGCCATTGAAAACCCTATGAGGGTTGCTATGAGTCGGATACCGACTCGAAGGCACCTAACAACAACAACAACAATATAGAAAAAGAGAAATACACAGAAAAGATTTTAAAGACTATAAAAGGAAAATGGTAAAAATTACATTAGAAAAAATGGAGATGAAGAGATCAAAATTAATAATGAAATGAGGGAAATAGGGAGAAAAAAGAGAGGCAGGTACCAACTTGTTCCCCTGCAACTCCAGAGGCCCTGGGAGCTGAGGTAGGAAGATCTTGAGTCCCAGGCCAGAGGCAGCCCGTGCAATTCAATGTGATACTGTAAGGAAAAATAAGAAAAAGGCTGTGGAGTACTACACCGTGGCACAACACTAACCTTATGTATAACCTTAGGTTCATCGCCCCGCACAGCAAGGAGCAAAAGGAAGAAGAAAAAGTGCTAGATAGGCTGCTTTCTGTGGCCTCTAATAGGTGGAGGTGGTAGTCAATTGAAGATGGAGTCTCTTTATCTGACCATGGCTTAGATTTTGACAGCCTCTGTAGTTCCCCTCCATAGGTGGAGTCATTTCCTGGTCCACCGGTGG
>VMDO01038642.1:0-13316 GCA_007922755.1 Pedetes capensis
ACAACAAAAAAGGCCAGTTAATATGACTATTATTCAAATGTATGCATCCACTGCTAAATCTACAAATGAAGATAGGGAAGATTTCTACCAATTCCAGCAATCTGAAATAGATAGAAAGTACAATCATAATGTACTGATAATTACTGGTGACTGGAAGGCAAAAGTTCGAAATAAGGAAGAAGGCTCAGTAGTTGCAAAATATGGCCTTCGTGACAGAAATGATGCTGGAGATTTCACGATAGAATTTTGTCAGACCAATGACCTTTCTGTTGCAAACACTTTTTTTTAACCAACATAAACAGTGCCTATACACATAGAATTCACCAGATGGAACATACAGGAACCAAATTGGCTACATGTGTGGAAAGAAACAATGGAAAAGTTCAATATCAAATGTCAGAATAAGACTAGGTGCTCATTGTGGATCAGACCATCAACTGTTCATATGCAGGTTCAAACTGGAACTGAAGAAAATTAGAACAAGTGTATGAGAGCCAAAGTATGACCTTGAGTATATCCCACCTGAGTTCAGAGACCACTACAAAAGGAGATTTGATGCATTAGACACTCATGATGGAAGACCAGATGAATTGTGGCATAACATCAAAGACATCATTCATGAGGAAAACAAAAGGTTATGAAAAAGACAGGGGGAAAAAAGATCAAATTATATGTCAAAGAGACCAAAACTTGCCCTTGAATGTTGAGCAGCTAAAGTAAAAGGAAGACATGGTGAAGTTAAGGAACTAAACTGAATTTTCAAAATGCAGCTCAAGAAGACAAAATCAAATATTATAATGGCATGTGCAAAAAGTTAAAGATAGAAAACCAGAAGGAAAGAAGATGCTCTGTTTTTCTCAAGCTAAAGAAATTGAAGAAAAAATTCAAGGCTCGAGTGGCAGTAGTGAAAGATTATACAGGGAAAATACTAAACAATTCCAGAAACATCAAAAGAAGGTGGAAGGAATACACAGAGTCATTATACAGAAAAGAATTGGTGGATGAACAACCATTTCAAGAGGTTGCATATAATCAGGAACCAATGGTACTGAAAGAAGTGAAAGCTGCCTTGAAGGAATTGGTGAAACACAAGGCTCCAGGGATTGATGGGATACCAATAGAGATGTTTCAACAAACAAATGCAGCACTGGAGGTGCTAACTTGTTTATGCCAAGAGATTTGGAAAACAGCAATCTGGCCAAATGACTGGAAGAGATTCATATTTGTGCCTATTCCCAAGAAAGGGGGTCCAACTGAATGTGGAAACTAACAAACAATATCATTAATATCACACACAAGCAAAATTTTTCTAAAGTTCATTCAAAAGTGACTACAGCAGTATATAGGCAGAGAACTGCCAGAAAATCAAGCCAGATTCAAAGAGAGTGTAGAACCAGGGACATTATTGCTGATGTCAGATGGATATAAGCCAAAAGCAGAGAATACCAGAAAGATGTCTATCTATATTTTACTGACTATGCAAAGGTACTTGGCTGTGTGGATTAAACAAAGTATGGATAACACTGTAAACAAACCAGAGAAGGACGTGGCAAGCCCCTCCTGAAGCAATCCTGATACAATCAGCTACTGATAAACCCTCTGAGGGTTGCTATGAGTCAGACCCTGACTCAATGGCATGTAACAACAACAACACTGTGAAGAATGGGAATGTCAAAGCACTTATTTGTATTCATGAGGAATCTTTACATGGACCAGGAGGCAGTTATTTGATCAGAACAAGGAAACACTGCCTGGTTTAAAGTCAAGGAAGATGTGCATCAGGGCTATATCATTTCACCATACCTCTTGAATCTTTATGCTGAGCAAATAATCTGAGAACCTGGACTTTATGAAGAAGAATGCAGGATAATGATTAGAGGAAGACTCTTTAACAACCTATGTTATGCAGATGACAACTTTGCTTGCTGAAAGTGAAGATGTTGAAACATTTCCTGATGAAGATCAAAGAAACAGTCTTCAGTATAGATTGCACCTCAACATCAAGAAAATAAAAATCCTTACAACTGGGTCAGTAAGCAACATCACAATAAATGGGGAAAAGATTGAGGTTGTCCATGATTTTGCTTTACTTGGTTCCACAATCAACACCCATGGAAGCAGCAGTCAAGAAGTCAAAAGACACATTGCATTGGTAAAAGCTGTTGCAAAAGATCTCTTTAAAATGCTGAAAAGTAAAGATATCACATTGAAGATGAAGGTGTACCTGACTCATGCCATGGTGTTTTCAGTCACATCATATGATTTTGAAAGCTACACATTGAATAAAGGAGACAGAAGAATTGATGCTTTTGAATTATGGTGCTGGAGGTGATTACTGAATATATGATGGACTGCTTTCCTAGAAGAATTGCAACCAGAATGCTCCTTGGAAGCAAGGATGGCTGACTGCATCTTATGTACTTAAGACATGTAGTCAAGAGGGACCCATCCCCAGAGAAAGACATTATGTTTGGGAGAATGGCAAGTCAGTGAAAAGAAGGAAAACCCTCAACTAGATGGACTGAAATAGTGGCTGCAACAACAGGCTTAAACATAAATAAGACCTTGTGTCTGGCACAGGATTGGGGAGTGTTTCCTTCTGTTGTATACACAGTCACTGTGAGTCAGACCCAACTCAATGGCACCTAATAACAACAAAGCAAAATGAATTGGAATTAATACCATGCTATTTTCCATTCATCTAACTGACAATTAAGCTAAATGTAGAAAATTTGGCTTTAAAGTGTATGGAATTATTCAACATTAAACAGAAAAGCCTCTAGCTAGTCAATGTATCTTCAGTCACTACTTTGCAAATGATATTTTGTTATTCTGGAAAAGCTGCTTTAGAAGCCTTACACTTTAATACACATTCTTTTTAAAACCTGCCCTTTCATTATGAACACACAATAGTAACTCTGGTCAAATGTTTATTTTCTTTAGTTATATCTTACTGAATGCTTTATCCGAGGAAAGCACCAGTTGGAGAAGACAACCTATGACAGAATTCTACAATTTTAGCCAGATGCAGTGGCACAGGCCTTTAATCTCAGAGACGTGTGTGTGGAGGCAGGAGAATCACAATTTCGAGGCCAGAGGTAGCCTATGTAATTTGTCAAGTCCTTGACTCAAAATAAAAAAAAAAAAATTTTAATGGGCTGGACAATGTATGAAACCGGAGATCCTCATTTTAAGTGAAATAACCCAGACGCAAAAAAGGAAATACCACATTTTCTCACTCATATATGGAGCTAGATCTACCTCAAAGAAAAAAAAATATATATATATGTATAAAATGATACACCTTTCTATAAACAAAAGTACATACTTAAGATTGGAATATACAAGGGGACCCAACAATGAGGTGGGAAGGGACCAGGCAGAGGGTGAAGGCGATTTGGAAGATGGATGGGGAGGAAGAACGACATAGCAGGGAAAAGAGGCAGAGAACAAGAGCAAAATCCTGGATGTAACTCTATGAAAATCCCATAATGAATCCTACTATATTGTATACAATTACAAAATTTATAATATATTTCATGAAAAAAAATGGGCTGGGAGTATAGAAGTCCAGTAGTTGAGCACTTGAGAAGTATGAACAAGGCCCTGGGTTCAACCACCAAGTACTGAGAAGAAGAAGAGGGAGGAGGAGGAGGGGAGGAGAAGGAGAAGAAGAAGAAAGAGAAGAGGAAGAGGAGGAGGGGGCTAAGAGCAGGTGGAAGGAAGGAGAGGGGAAAGAGGAAGAAGAAGAAGAGGAAGAGGAGAAAGAAGAGGAAGAATTATTAAAATTAGAATTCTACCAATAGAAAATAACCTAAATGCTTTCATTGGGGTAATTCCAAAAGCAAAGACATGCCAAATTCCAACAAATCAACACTATAGGAATTTCCCTCTAATACCTTCTATGTGTTCTTATTCTTTGGCTTCACCCTATTGAAAACCCTATAAGGGTCACTATGAGTCGGATGTGATTCGACCGATGGCAGGTAATAACAACAAGCCTGGCAATAACAACAACAACAACAACAACAACAACAAAGAGTTGAGTGTATAATATGTCTGGTAATATATAAATCTCAATATTTGTAATAACATTCTGAAGTAGATATTATTCTACTTTCTACATTACATAAAACTGAAGCATGAAAAAGTTAAATAACTAACTAGGATTGAAGCCTCATCTCTCTAACCTCAGAGCCCACTCATTTAACCACACCTTATTTAAATATGCATATTGTCTTAGCCTGGCTTCCTCAGAAAGCAGAGTCTAAGGCAGAGGATTGTTGTTGTTGTTAGGTGCCGTTGAGTCGATATCCGACTCATAGCGACCCTCTGTACAACAGGGGAAACACTATTGTCAGTGCTTCTCTGCTGTTCCTAGGGTTTTCAATGGCAGATTGATTTTTGGGAGGGGGTTGCCAGGTCCTTCTCCCAAGCCTACAGCTTCTGGTGTTCCCAGGCGGTCTCCCATCCAGGTACTAACCAGGCCCGACCCTGCTTAGCTTCTGAGATCTGACGGGATCGGATGCCACAGGGCTACAGCTGCAGGCAAGGCAGAGGATTACCTGATACTATTTAATTAGGAAGTGTAACTCCAGGGAGCAAGAATGGATGAAAGGGGGAAGTAAGAAGAACCAACACAAGAATGCATGATAGAACTAACCACTGAATTCTGCTGTTGATTGCCTGATCAACAGGACTTTGCCCCCCAAGAAGTCATATCAACTATGTCTCATGATGGGGAAAAAGGCAGAATTTACCTGCTAGCTCCTACTGTCTCTTGGTCAAAAGTTTGTATCCTAGGGCAGTAACTCCTCCTCACCTCCAGGTTGCTCTTAGGCGGGCAGGAATCCAGAGTGGAGTCCCTTGGTGGAATCAACAAGGACTCTCAGGGCTGGAGGTGAGAGGTGTGTTAATATCAGGCAGAGTCCATGGAAAAGGAGAGTATGTGCAGATATAAGAGAGGTCTCGGGCAAGCATCACATGTTGTCTCCCATATGTGGAAATTTAAAAAAAGAAAAAAACCTGGAAGTAGAGGAAGGACTGTTAGGGAAGGAGAAAAGAACCAGTGGGGAGGGAGAAGAAAGGAAGAAAGGACAGGATCACAGCATGATACATGCATGAATGGAAATGTCACAGTGAAACCCATTAATTTGCACAATTGATACATATTAATAATTATAATTTTAAAAGACTGGAATAAAATGCAAAAAATGCAAATTTGGGAGGCAAAGCGGGGCTTAAGATCCAGATGAGAGCAGCTAATCAACCACAGAGCCATGCAGATGGATTTCATTGACCAGATAGCTGCTCTTTTCAAATGTATTAATTAGGAGACTTTACAAAGTGACCTCCAAACTACTCTTTTCCACAGGCAAGATGAGTAACTATGGGTTATGTGAAGTTGTGGTTAAGATGAATGTAGTAACTGCAGCATGCTATAAAATTCCTCTATGACACTTGTCATTTAATTAATAAACAGTTTTTAAAAAGAGGGGTCTCATGCACATATACTCTATTACGATATTGGGTTTCCAAATGGAGAAAAAAAGTCAATCATTCATGTGAAAGCAGTCTTCAACCTGGAAATCATTGATCACTCTGGAAAAGCTGTCCCAACTCTACCACAGGATTTGGAGTGGTATAGGGGTATACATGCTCACATGAGGGGCTGGGATTTAGCTCAGTTGGTAGAGCGCAGCGCTGCAGTCTCTGAGGTCCCCAGTGCAATTCCCTGCACCGCAAAAATGGGAAAAGGACCTGGCAATCCATTCCCAAGGCAATCCCGAAACAGTCAGCCATTGAGAACCCTATGAGGGTCGCTATGATTCCGATACCAACTCGATGGCACCTAACAACAACAATACTCACATGAACCTGAAATCATCTCATAGAGTGACCGCAAACATAATCCAACCCAATACTATGGCTTTTTCCCTATGAAGCCAGGTCAGAAACCACTGTGGAAAGAGTTGGGAAGTCTTTCCTAATTCTCCTCTCTACCCCCAGCACTGGGTTCGGTATCCCCCTCTGAGTTAATAATGTCCTATATGTAGATCTTGCCTGCAGCTGTAGCCCTGTGGCATCCGATCCCGTCAGATCTCAGAAGCTAAGCAGGGTCGGGCCTGGTTAGTACCTGGATGGGAGACCGCCTGGGAACACCAGAAGCTGTAGGCTTGGGAGAAGGACCTGGCAACCCCCTCCCAAAAAATCAATCTGCCATTGAAAACCCTATGAACCCTATGAGAAGCACTGACAATAGTGTTTCCCTGTTGTACAGAGGGTCGCTATGAGTTGGATACCAACTCGACGGCACTTAACAACAACAACAACAACATATGTAGATCTGCCTGTAGCCATACCATTGTGGCTTCTGATCCCATCACATCTCGAAGCTAGGTAGGGGCAGAGCTGGTTAGTACTTGCATAGAAGACAGCCTGGGAACACCAGGTACTGTAGGCTTAGTAGAAAAACCCAGCAACCCAGTCCCAAAAAACAATCAACCATTGAAAACCCTATGAATAGCAGAGAAACACTAACAATAGTGTTTCGCTTGTTGTACATATGGTCACTATGAGTTGGACACTGACTCAACAGCACCTAACAACAACAACAACATGTAGATCTGAGACATTGCCCTTTTCATCTTGTGTATAATTATATTTATATATGTCAGTCTTCCCCCAGTAGATATAAAATCCTTAAGGAGAGGGACTGGTCTCTTAAATCTTTGAACTCCCAGCCCAACAACGTAATACCCTAGCATGCATTAGGTACTCAAGGAATATTATGTAAGAATGAAGTCAGAGACGTGAGAAAGAAGGAGGTCTGAAACAAAGGGACATGAGAGAGTAAACACCCTAGGGAATCAGGGAAGAGCATTCGGGCAGAGCTGAGAGCTACCTGAAATTACCAATGATGAAGTGGTGATGGAAACTATCCATCTGTTTGGCTTTCTCATTAGCACCTGTCATGGATTGGATATAAACTGTTCCCCAAAGGTCATGTGTTTTAAGGTTTGGTCTCCAGCTAGTGGTGCTGTCCTGGGAGGTTATAAAACTTTCATAGGAAGCCGGGTGCTGTACACATGTCTGTAACCCCAGCGGCTCCGGAGGTGGAGGCAGGAGGATCGCAAGTTCGAGACCAGAGGCAGTCTGCATAACTTAGTGAGACCCTGTCTCAAAAAAAAAAAAAAAGGAAAAAAAAAATGGGCTGGGGGCACAGCTCAGTGCTCCAGCACTTGCAAAGCATGCAGGCATAAGGCCCCGGGTTCAACCCCCAGTACCACACACACACAAAAAAAACTTTCATAGGCAGGTCTATCTTGGAGGAAGTGAGTCACTGCAGGGCGGGGGTGGCTTTGCAGGATTTTATTCAGTCCTGTAGCTCTTCTCTCTTTCTGTTCCTGGTATACCATGTTGGGAGGTCATCTAATATAGGCCCTGCTGCCACCACCACCATGCCCACCCTGCTGCCTTTATGGACTGAGTCTCTAACTGTGAGCTCCCAATAAACCTGTCCCCCTCATAAATTTGTTTGGGTTAGTTTTTCTGCCACGGTGACACCAGCTGCCTAATAAAGCACCTAACTGGAAAGGAGAGGCCAACTTTGAGCCAGGCATTGTAGATCCTGATGAATGTATAACCAAGAGCTCAGGAGACAGAAATTTACCAGGATATTGAATATCATTTCCTATTTTCTGAGAGTTTTAGCTGAGACCCCAGCCTATGGATAATTGGTTATAAATGTTTCCATATTCAAAAGAGTGGTGTCCGGGTCATATCTAGAAGTTGCTGAGAGGTAGAGAGGTAGGCAAAAACTACCCCGATAGCCCTGAGTACATTGCCATTCTATAGGTCATAAAAGAAAAAATGAAGCCTTTTTTCTTTTTCCAGAGAAAAATTCTTTAAAGAATGTTGTTTTAAAGAAAAAAAAAAAAAATGGATCACAGCATTACCTTTCACCTTTACAGGGAAGAAAAGAGATTGACTCTCACTCCCCTCAAGCCATGGGGAAGGACCTGGCAACCCACTCCTGAAACAATCCTGAAACAATCAGCCATTGAAAACCCTATGAATAGCAGAGAAGCACTGACATAGTGCTGTGCATGGCACAGCATCAGGTAGTGTTTCATTCTGTTGTACACAGGGTCTCCATGCATTGGATCCTACTGGATAGCACCTAACAATAACAACCACCTTCAAACCAGATGAGTTCTCTGGGCCCACAGCCTCATGAGGGCTTGACTGGCAGAATTCTAAGATCTCCCTCCGAACGACCCATACCCTTATATAATCTCTTTCCCTCGAGTATAGGTAAGACCTGTAGCTATGGTGAGATATCACTCCCATGATTATATTGCATTATATGACTAAAGAGATTTCTGCAGATGTAATGCAGTCCATGGCCAATTGAGTCCATCAAAAGGAAGATTTTCATGAGTGGGGTTGACTCAGGTAAGCTCTTTAAAAGATGTCTAATGGTCTGAAATACACTCTTGCGGCTCTGGGAGAAAGCAAACAGCCATGTTCTGAACTGCCTATGACGATCACATGGCGAGGAACTGTAGGTGGTCTCTAGAAGCTGAAAGCAGTTCCCATTTGGCAGCCAGAAAGAAAATGGGGACCTCAGACACACAGCTGCAAGGAAATGAATTCTGCCAACAAGCAATGAGCTTGAAAGAGGAACCTAAATCTCAGATAAGAATCCAGGCCCCAATTGACACCATAATTTCAAACTGGCAAGACTCTTCGCAGAGGATTCAGCTGTTACCAGGACTTCACACCTATGAAAAACTCTGCAATCATAAATGTGTGGTGTTTTAAGCTGCTAAACTTGCGATTTGTCAAATAGCAATTAAAAAAAATTAAAACAGGACCTAAGTGATCAGTGGTAAGAAGTCTGGGGAAACTTTCATGCCTATCCCTTGTTGTTGTTGTTAGGTGCCATTGAGTCAAGTCCGACTCAGTGACCCTATGTACAGCAGATCAAAACACTTCCTGATTGTGTGCCAGGCACAAGATCTCATTTTATGTTTAAGCCCATTGTTGCAGACCCTGTCTTAATCAATCTAATGGAGGGTTTTCCTCTTTTCCGTTGACCTGCCACTCACCCAAACTTGGCGTCTTTCTCCAGGGATTGATCTCTCCTGACTACATGTCCAAAATATGTAAGATGCAGCCTGGCCATTCTTGCTTCCAAGGAGCACTCTGGTTGTACTTCTTCTAGGACAGATTTGTTGGTTCTTTTGGCAGTCCATGGTATATTCAGTAGATGTCTCCAGCACCACAATTCAAAAGCATCAATTCTTTTTCTGTCTCTCTTGTTCAATGTCCATCTTTCACAATCATATGATGCCACTGAAAGTACCATGGCATGAGTCAGACGCACCTTCGTCTTCAATGTGACATCTTTGCTTTTCAATACTCTAAAGAGATCTTTTGCCACAGCTTTTCCTAGAGCAATGCGTCTTTTGATTTCTTGACTGCTGCTTCTACAGGTGTTGGGGATTTTTAAAGCACCCCATACATAGGGTCCCTCTAACCAGCATGAGGGGCTAACACTCAGGCTACATTCTACTCACTCCTTTATCCCCCTCCCATCGAGTGAGCAAAGATGGCCCCTGACAAGCCTGACCAGCCTCAACTACCTCAATTTTGATTGGCTACACCTAGCACCTTGGTTAAATAACTGCCCCTATCCTGCAGGTATGACAGTTCACCTGCTGTACCTGTCAGGAATGTGTCCTGATTGGCTAACCCCAGGACACACACCCCTCTGGGACACCATATAAGCAGGGCTCCCAGACCCCCTTCACCCCACCACTGTTTTCCATCCCTCAACTGCTGCCTGGACCCCATCACCTTGATCCAGTGCTCCCCAATCCAGCGGAAGAGCTCCAAGCAAGTCTACGCATCAAGACCAGGGGCCCCGAAGCACCAAAGGCTACAAGCAAGCCACGAAGAGCCTCCCAATTCCTCCCATCCTTGGGAAGGAGGGAGGCAGAGAAGGCGAGCTGCGAGAGTCAAGATCACCAGACCTGCAGCCCAGGTGAACACCAACTGCTTGTAGCTGTGCCTTTAAGGCTGAGCTGTTCCACCAGTGAGCCTGCACCATTCTATGCTGTGGGCTTAGAGCTAGCACTTGAGCACTTGACAGGGGCTGCTTGCTAGTTGCACCCCACTTGGGGAATGACCCAATAAACTTTCCCTCTCCTGTTTCCCGCAGAAGGTCTCCTGAAGTCCTTCTTTGGCACCTCCAACCACTACACCAACCCAGTCCAGTGGGTCCCCAATACCCACTTGGTGTCAGGGCAAGGCTCTGACCTCTGCCAGGCGTGAGCTGAACCCCGACACACAGGTATTGATTATAGAGCCAAGCAAAGCAAAATCTTAGACAACCTCAATCTTTTCTGCATTTATTGTGAAGTTGCATACTGACCTAGTCATAAGGATTTTTGTTTTGTTGATTTTTAGTCGCAACCCATACTGAAGGCTATGATCTTTGATCTTCATCAGTAAATGTTTTAAATCCTCTTCACTTTCAGCAAGCAGAGTTGTGTTATTTGCATAACAAGTTAGAGAATGACAAAATTGGTGCCTGATTCTTTTCTGCGGAAGTACGAGGGTGAACGGTTGTCAGAAATGGCACACTGAAGAGAGAGGCCAGCAGGGTATGAATTTATTCCAGTTTTCTCCAAGTAGTCCTGCAGAGGTAGCTGGGAAAGAGACTTCCAAAAAAGGACTCTACCTAAGAGGACTGCCTAGTGGGGGAAGGCAGTCCCAGTAGAACATTTGGAGGTCCATGAGGGTGAGAGTGTAAGAGGTGGGCCAGACAGAACGTTCCCTGGCTCACCTGGCAGGAGGTCTCTGAGTGATAGGAGTGTCTCTAAGAACCCACAGAAGTTCCACACACAGAAACAACCACTGACAAGACACACACCTTTATGGTGGACACTGATGGCCAGGTGATATCGGCACCAGTCAAGTAAGAACTTGTCCTTCCCTGAGCATATAGGAAATATCTGGAAACATTTTTGGTTGTTAAATTGGAGGCAAGGTGGGAGTGGAGCCCTGAGGCTGACATCTAAGAGGTAAAAGCCAAGGATGCTGCTTAACATTCTATAATGCACAAGATGTTCACACAATGTGCATGCATGCCCGCACACACAACAGAACATTATGCAACTTGAAATGCCAACAGTGCTGAGGTTGAGAAATCTCCAATCCCTTCTCCTTCTGCCCTTGGTGAGCAAGAGGCAGCAAAGAGTGTGGGAGAGGGCAGAGGACAAGAAAAGACCTCACAACTGTCTGTACTACTATCACATAGCATCGCAGAGCAGCCTAGTGATAGATAGGAGAGCCAGTTTTGAACTGAAGGAGAACAGTAATATTGATAGACTTTTTTTATACCCCAGGAAGATATTTCTCTGTTAATCACATATCACTGGAAAAGCCATGGAAATCTATGAGGCCATCAGGGGAGAGTCAGGGACATACAACTGAATGTGCTCAAAGGCACAGTCAAGAGATAGCTGAGTGCTTTCCCTGGCTCCAGCTAGTTTAATAAAGCTGTTAGAATAGTCACTGGTTCTAACAGAAGAAGGTATAGCTGAAAGGCATGATACTCAAAAGAACAGTGTTTAAGGGTAGAGGTTCCAATGTGGAATGAGGAGAATTCCCATTGTCTTGGGTCAGGCTGCCTAGAAGCAGAGCCTGAGTCAGGGATTCTCAGGCAAAAAGGCTAATGAGCAAATGTGATCAGATAAAACCTCTTCCATTCATTTCCCAGAGCTACCAAACAGAGTACCATAAACTGAATGGCTTGAAACAAGAGAACTTTCTCACAGTTCAGGAGGCTTGAAGCCTGAAATCAGTATCTCCAAGATCATTTCCTTCTGAGGGTGCTACCGAAAAATCTGCTCCGTGCCTCTCTCCAAGCTTCTAATGATGGCCTGTAAGTCTTAATGTTCCATTCCTCGTAGATGCAATCTACAAGTCTCTACCTCTCCATTACAATCTCTGCCTCTATCTTCATGTGGTACTTTCTCTGTGCCCCTGTGACTTTGTTTTATAAAGACACAAGTCATATTGGATTAAGGATCTACTCTACTCCAGTATGACCTCCTTTTGACTAATTGTATCTGCAAGAACTCTATTTCTAAAATATGGTCACATTCTGAGTTAGTGGAGATTAGGATTTCAACATATCTTTTTTGGGAAACACAATTCAGTCCATAACATCTCTTGAGATAATGAGGATACAGCATAGGGCAAGGGCGAAGTTTAGATAAGATTTTAACTCAAATCCAGTCTCAGCCTCATCCCCCAAGGGGCAGTGAAGCCTGAAGGACATCATAAAGTCATCCCCACATCAAGGGAAGGGGATAGCAGCCTTTTGTACCCCCAGTGTCAGCCAGCCATTGGCTTCAGGCTATGCCTAAATAGAAGATGTATCATTCCCGGCAGTTCTAGGTTGGATTTCCGTTCATACTAAGGCAACAGCCATCAAATTTTGTGTATCAGAAACACAGACAGCTGGACCCTGGTCCCAAGTTTCTGATTCAGAAGGTCTAAAGGGGGACCCACGAATGTGCATTTATAGCAGTTTCCCAGGTGATGCTCTGCTGGTGGTCCAGAGACCACACTCTGAGAACCACTGATGCAAAGTAACTCCCAGAAAGGGGCAGTTTTAAGTAGTCAGTGACCAGCACAGAGCAGCTAGGGGATGGGACAGGTGCACAAGAGGTGAAGGGAATCTGGACAGGGCAACAGCAATGCAGTAAGTACGTTGTCCTTCTTTACAAATCAGAGGAACATGGGGAATGTAAACACAGCAGGGCTTAAGGGGAATCAGCCTCCTTAGGAGGGAGCCAGAGTTTTCTTACAGTAAGAAGAAAGAAAAGAGGTTGCAGAAAGAGGGACAAGGCCACTTCGGACTGCCAGGTTGTTTGGATAAAAGAGCAGAAAAAAAGAGTTTCTATTTTTTAAACAATCAGCGAGACAAGCCAGGCATACAGTAATGATACAAGTGATTTTAAAACTACAGAATCATACTTGGAACTCCTCTATGTACTTTGGGACCAAATTGGCTGCCAATGCCAATTCAGTCGTTTTTTCAATCTTTATAAGTCATTGAGTGGCTGTCAACTGTGCAGCAACACCACTCAGTCATTCAGAGGGCCTGAAGAAGCCCATACCGGGTGCTACAACCTGGTTACTTAACTGACAGAGACAAAGCTTTATGGCAGCTTTAAGCTGCAGCTAAAGCTTAACTAGATGGCTCTTCTAGTAAGAGAGTTATCGAAGATTGCATA
>VMDO01038643.1:0-13310 GCA_007922755.1 Pedetes capensis
TTCTTCTTCTTCTTCTTCTTCTTCTTCTTCTTCTTCTTCTTCTTCTTCTTCTTTTGTAAAGTGCCTTTCAATAGCATGAAACAAGAATCATAATACATAATATTGAAATATTACCAGCAAGTACACATCTGCTGGTAAATCTGCCTATCAGAGATATAATCATCTTCTCATTTGACATTTTTGTTTTTGTTTTTCTGTCTTCAAATGCCACTGTATTTTTATATCTTGCACTGTTCTAAGGGCACATTGTATACTCTAAAAGTCATGAATAGCAGTAATAAGAAAGTCAATAACAGAGAACAGATTTTTCTATAGGCTAAGCTGTGAAAAGGAATATTGATATCAATCATAAATAAAATGAATCAAAATTATGAGGCATTCAGTTTGGAACAAGAAGAGTTAAAACAAGACTCTACTACTAGAGTTATCTATGTCAACATCATTCAAGTTTCAAGCCTGCAGAACATTACTCAGAGGATAATAGCTGACATTTGCTTTTTCATATAGTCTACATTTCAGGCCATCGTACTGGGTCTTTTATTAGTAGACTAGGTAATAACAGAAAATCTGGACATATTCCTAGCCTAATCTTCTTTGAAAAGAAAAGAACATGCACACACACACACACACACACACACACACACACACACACACACACACACACTATTAGATCCAAATGCCACAGAGCCATCATTACAGAAGCATTACCCATTAGCATTTTAGTTTACCCACTGGGAGTATCCCCCACATGTCTATTACCTTGTGCTGTGGGGATTTGTGTGTTGCTGTGATGTTATAAGCTATGCCATCAGTATCTCAGATACCAGCGAGGCCACCCATGGTGGACAGGTTCCAGCTGAGCTTCCAGACCATGACACACTAGAAAGAAGGAATTGGCAGCCCACTCCTAAAACTATTACCCATTGAAAACCTATTAATAGCAGAGAAGCACTGTCAAATAGAGTGTCAGAAAATGAGTGACTTAGGCTGGAAAGCATTCAAGAAACTAGGGAAGAGTTGCCTCCTATAAGAAGAGACATCATTAGTGACAGCAATGGAATAAAGCCCCAGGGACCTTTATTTGCTAATGTGATATGACTCAAAATGATAAGGAACAGCTGTAAGCATCCATTAATAAATGGAAGACAAAATGTACATAGTATGAATCTTGGAAAATAAGAATCATTAAAAGGGAAATAGAGGGCATAAACCTCAACATTCTAGGAATCAGTGAGTTAAAATGGACTGGCATGGGCCATTTTGAATCAGATAATCATACGATCTACTAGGCACAGATGACAACTTACAGAGAAATGAGGTTGCATTCATCATCAAAAAAGACATCTCACAATCTTTCCTGAAGTACAGTGTTATCAGTGATAGAATAATATCCATACACCTGCAAGAAGGCCAGTGAATATGACTATTATTCAATTTTATGCACCCAACACTAAGGCCACAAATTTTAAAAATGGAAGATTTTTTTTTACCAGTTTCTGCAATCTGAAATTGGTTAAACATGCAATCAAGATGCAGCATTGATGATTACCAGTGATTGGAATGCAAAAATTGGAAACATTGAAAAAGGTTCAATAATTGAAAATATGGCCTTGGTGACAGAAATAATGTTGGAGAGCATATGATATAATTTTGTCAGAACAGTGATTTTTCATTGAAAATACACTTTTTCTCCAAAATAATGCCAACTCCACATGTGGAATTCACCAGATGGAACATACAGTGATAAAACTGACTACATTTGTGGAAAGAGATGATGGGAAACCTTAATATCAGAAATCAGAACAAGACCAGGTGCTGAATGTGGATTAGATGACCAACTTCTCATAAGCAAGTTCAAACTGAAACTGAAGAAAATTAGAACAAGTGTATAAGAGCCAAGGTATGACCTTCAGTATATCCCAATTGAGTTTAGAGACCATCCAGGAAGAGATTTGATGTGTTAGAAACTAAAGATCCAAGACTGTATGCGTTGTGGTATGATATCAGACATCATTCTTGAGGAAAGCCAAAGGCTATTAAAAAGACAAGAAAAAAGTGTTGGACTTTTTTAAATGCACCCTAAAACTAGGGTACCTCATACTAGCCTGAGGGACTGACCTCTAGGTGACCCCAGGGGCACATTTCACTCATTCACTCCTACTCCTCCCATGGAGTGAGCAAAGATGGCCACTGACCAGCCTGACCAGCTTTAACCACCTCAATTTTGATTGGCTACTGCTAGCACCACAGTTAGATAACTGCCCCTACCTGGCAGGTATGACAGTTTACCTGCCGTACCTGTCAGGAATGTGTTCTGATTGGCTATCCCCAGTATACACCCCCTCTGGAAGCCTATATAAGCAGTGCCCTGGACCCCACTTCACCCTTCATCTCTCTCCATCCTTCACCTGCTGTCCAGACCCTATCACCTCGGTCCAGCACTCCCCAATCCAGTGGAAGATCTCCAAGCAAGCCAGTGTGTCAAGACCAGGGTCCCTGAACTGCCAAAGGCTACAAGCAAGCCACAAAGAGCCTCCCAATTCCTCCCATCCTTGGGAAGAAGGGAAGCAGAGAAGGCGAGCTGTGAGAGTCAAGACCACTGGACCTCTAGCCCAGCGGAACACCAACTGCTTGTAGCTGTGCCTTTAAGGCTGAGCTGTACCACCAGTGAGCCTGCAGCATTCTATGCTGCAGGCTTAGAGCTAGCACTTGACAGGGGCTGCTTGCTGGTTGCACCCCACTTGGGGAGCAACCCAATAAACTTTCCTTCTCCTGAGGTCTCCTGAGGTCCTTCTTTGGCACCTCCGGCCACCACACCAACTTGGTCCAGTGGGTGCCTGATACCCACTTGGTGTCAGGGCAAGGCTCTGACCTCTGCCAGGCCTGAGCCGAACCCCGACATAAAAGAAAATACCAAACTCATGTCAAAAGAGACTCTGAAACTTTCCCTTGAATTTCAAGCAGCTAAAGTAAAAGGATGGGAGAGGCACCTGGCAACCCACTCCTGAAAAACAATCTGCCATTGAAAACCCTACGAATAGCAAAGAAGCAGTAAGAATACCATTTTGCCTGTTGTACGTAGGGTCTCCACGAGTCAGACACCAACTCAATGTCACCTAACAACAGCAAAGTAAAATTAAGATGATGAAGTTAGAGATTTCAAAGGAGAGTCTGAGAAGACAAAATCAAATATCATAATAACATGTGCAAGGAGCTGGAGATAGAAGTATGAAAAACTGACAGACAAGGGAGAGACCCACAGAAGGAGCAGTCAACAAATCAAAAGGTACATTGCATTGGGAATAGGTGTTGTGAAAGACTTCTTTAAAGTGTTGAAAAGTAAAGCTGTCAAACTAAAGACAAAGGTGCTCCTGACTCAAGTCATGATATTTTCAGTAGCATCATATGCTTGGGAAAGCAGGACAATGAATAAAGGAGACAGGAGAATTGATGCTTTTGAATTATGGTGCTTCACACCAGTATTGAATGTACCATGGACTTCCAAAAGAACTAACATATTTGTCCCAGAAGAAGTGCAACCAGAGTGCTCCTTGTAACCTTATGTATTTTGGACATGTAGTCAGGAGGTACCAACCCCTGTAGAAGGACATTATGTTTGGGAGAGTGGCAGGTTAAGGAAAGAAAGGAAGAACCTCAAGTAGATTGATTGACACAGTGACTGCAACAATGAGCTTAAATGTAAGAAGATAATGTGCCAGGCACTGTGTTGGGGAGTGTTTCATTTTGTTTGACATAAGATTGCTATGAATCAGACTTGACTCCATAGCACCTAACAAGGACAACAACAACAATAACATTATATGGCTCATTATAGCTTTTTATAAGTGAAGTAAAATCAGTTTTCTTACTAAGTTCTTCCTGTTACTAACTCTTGATTTGGAGACAGCCTAGACAGAAGTGGCATAGAGGACATGTGTTAAATTTAAGATGGCTTCATAAACAGATGGGTGCTCAGTGATTGAAACTAGTGAGCACTTTGAGTTGATAAGGATATAGTAAGGAGTCCTATAAAGATCTAAATGAAAGACCTTCCCACAAAATAGCCTCCATCATCATTTTTCTATATTTATTTTGTATATTAAAGACAAATTTAAAACCTTTTATGAGACATTTAGATTCTGCTCTGGTAGGTTGCCAATGACATATTCTGTTGGAATTTAAAGGTTTGTGAGATTTTTATCTTCTATAAGTTATAACTCTTTCAATATCTAAAATAAGCAACTGGATAGATTTTTGTCTGTAAAAATAACAAAAAAAGACAAAATATAAAAAAATTCTGTGACACTTGAGGATAAGTACTCAAATTATTGTGGAGAACTATAGGTAAGAATTCAAATGATAAAACTGTGCAAACACAAGGAAGAATTATTCTCTTAAAATAACATATTTAAGATGTACAGCAAAATTATTTTACAGGATAGCTTTGGGTTGGCTAAACTGGTATCTAGTAATATTTTAACTTTGAGACATCAGTGGATTTGCATATACACCAGACAAGATTGAGTGTAATTGTACTGATTTTAATCTAAATTTCTTTAAAAAACAAATATGTTGTAGCATCTATATATATCTTATTATGCATTAACCAAATTTCCTAAGAGAAATGTACCCAATATATAGGAACACAGTCTAAACAGGCTTATTTATTTATAACATGTTAAATAGTATACATAATTTATTTGCATATTATCTATCTCTAGGTGTATTACAAAAGAGAATTCCAAATATATACATATATGTGTGTGTGTGTATACACACACACACACACACACATACACATATATATATATATATATATAATTTTTTATGGTACTTGAGGTTGAACCCAGGATCTCGCATTTCCATGCTTTGCAAAGGTTGTACCACTGAGTTGCACCCAAGTTTTTTTTTTTTAACTTTTTGAGAAAGTGTCTCACTAAATTACGCAGACTACCTCTGGTTTCAAACTTGTGAGCCTCTTGCTTCTTCCTCCCACGTTGCTGGGATTACAGGGATGCACCACCGTGGCTGGCTCCAACAATATTTGTATATGTTCATTAAATAATGTGTGATGACCTTTAACAGGCACAGGGACACAAACTAATTAAGATTATTTGTGCACATCAGACTTGCAACTTGGAGGACACAGATACAATCAGGTTGAACACGTACTCCAGGGTCCTACAGATTTCAAGCATGTTTTAGAAAAAAAAGCACACGTGAAGAAGAGGATTATATCAGTTGTTTGTCAAGAATTTAGGTTGGTGCAGGCATGGTAGCAATCCATTTGTAAGAAAGAGATTGGGTAGGTTAAAGAATATAGTTAAAACTGTACAAAGAGGGAGGGAGGTAGGGCCAAGAATAAATAAATTCTCGGGAAAGCAAGGGAATTAGGGGCCAGATGACCCTCATAACAACTGTGGGATTGGAATGTTTTACTCTAATGAAAACTATAGCTCTCAGCACATAAACTACAGGACATGGCAAGATTGGGCCACTATGTGCTGGGAAGAGGAAATTAAGCTTACACAAGGCCAGAAATTAATTTTGAGGTTGATATGACTGAAGCCTTCTCTCTTATGTCTTCATGGACTAGGATTTTGGGTGCCTCACCTCATTCTGCTTTGGTATGTTTGATTATAATTTTCCCATATAGATAATTTCAATAGAAAACTTTTTAAAAGATAAAATTATACTGTATAAGGGAATAGCAACAAAAAATTAGAATAGAAAGGAAAGAATGATACTGGGAGATTAAACCCAGTGTTTCACATGTGCTTTGCAAGTGCTCCTTGACTGAGCTGCACCTCCAGCTCATTTTTACTTTCTATTTTGAGACAGGCTTTCCCTAAATCATGCAATCTGCCTCCGTCTTCGAATTCGCTCTCTTCCTCAGGATCCCAAATCACAGTTGTGCTTCACAACATTCTGGTATGAAGTAGAAATATATGCTGCATTATATTTTCATAGAAAGTTATATTTAATCTCAAGTATAATGAAATAAGAGAACCTTCCAAATGCTCCAAAAATGAGTAATTTATGATTTCATATATTCAAATAGTTTAGGCTACCAAGGAGCAACATACATACATACACACACATACATATATACACAAATACACACACGTGTGTGTATGTGTGTGTGTATACATTAGAGTCTTCTCAAAAGGAGTTCATGTAAAGGAGATTACTTCTACAAATTTCATCATTTAGCATTGTTTGATAGAGGTTTATGTGAAAGCAGAGAATTATAAACTTAATTATTAAGTGAACTTTTCAAATGTGTTATTTACTCTGGAAAGTAAATTACTTCATCCCCTACAGACACTTCTCTTCAATGCATCCCTTGGTCTTAAGAAAGTTCATAATTTTTTAATGCCTTTCATAAATTCAGGTTTTTTATCCTATGAAATCTAAATATACTATACAGCAATGTAACCTTACACAACTCAGCTCCCTTGCATAGCACAAAATAAATATTATCATTTTCTGTACACTGTGCTATGCTCAATAAATCTATGGCAATTTAAAACATGAAAGAAAGCAATGAATAAATAATCTAAAAAGTGTTTATATCAGTAAAACCTAAGCAGTCCTTTGAAAATGTATGAGACAATCTTAATAAGATAATTTAAATGAGATTTTATAAAATTAATAACTGAAACTAGTATGTAGGAAATAGTACATCTCTGTTTTTGTTTCATGTAATAAAATGGATTATGTAGCAAATCTATAGAAAGTCATATTTCCATTATAATTCAATCTCAAAAATTCATACTTGTTAAGATATTCAAGGTCTAGTTTTTAGACATAAAGTTTACTCTCTCCATTATCATTATTATAATATATTGCTATGGAAGCATAGATTTATGACACCTTATTATCAAAACACCTCTTTTGATATTTTAAAAGAAATACATAAAACTTCAGTATAAATTTGACTGTATATGTAAAATTCTTAGTAGAGAGCTAGGGAAGTACATTAGTTGTGAAGAGCTTATCTAGGATGTGTGAGACTACAAGTTTGAACTCCAGCACTGAAAAAAACTAACAAATACAACAATGAGGAAATACTAAGTTGTTTTTGTTAGGTGCCTTTCAGTCATCATTTGACTCATAGCAACCCTATGTACAATAGAAGAAACACTATTGTCAGTGCTTCTCTGCTATTCATAGGGTTTTCAATGGCTGGTTGTTTTTTGGGAGTGTGTTGCTGGGTCAGATTCCCATTCCTACCACACCTGGTGTTCTCAGTTGGTGTCCCATTCAAATTATAACCAGATCCAACCCTGCTTAGCTTCTGAGATCTGATGGGATTGGATTCCACTGTGGTATGGCTGAAGGTGAAATACTAAATAGAGATTATTTAAAACATATTATTTTAAATATATTTCAGAATTTAAATTAAAATACTTTGGTGCTTGTCTTCTAATGCAAAGTTCTTCACGAGCAAATGCAACAATATTAAAATAGCATTACATGCACACAGTTTTTTGTTCTTAATTACAGAAAAATTATGTATGCTACTTTAATTATATTAACAATTTACATCAGTTTTTTAAAGTTTTAAGCAAATTGCACTGGCCTTACATGAATGAAATATGCCATTCTGTTTGTAGAACTACAAATAAAATAATGAAGGAAAATATGTGAAGAGCTCATGTACTGAATTGTGGTCTGTAGCTGGTGATACTGTGTTGAGAGGTTCTGGAAACTGTAGGCTGTGGGGACTAATTGGAAGAAGTAGGTCACTTAGGGGTATGCCCAAGTAGGTTATACTGGTGTTCAGTTCCTGTCTCTCTGTTTCCTTTCTGGTATGAGATGAGGATGCTCCTCCACCACACAGTCCTGCTGCCGTCACATTCTGCCCAAGCTAATGGAGCAAAGCAACCATCCTCTGAAACCATGAGCAAAATAAATCTTTCCTCTCCTTAAGTAATTTATGTCAGCTATTTGGTCTCAATGACATAAAAGTAAATAATACAATAAATAAAAAGTGAGTCAGTGAGTTGGACAAATGAAAGTTACATTTGATCCATTTACTTACAACTGACCAGCTAATACTCATTAAAAAAACAGAATATCCTGCTTGCCTCAAACTAAAAACTAAATGTATTTGAATTATTTAGTTGAGACCCCTTGTTTTATAACTGTGCTTCAGTTTATTCACATGGTAATCTGAACCATTCAAAAGAATGTATTATGCTATTACTTCCCTCCTCAGTTAATATTTTTAATTCTTGTACTAATACCTCAATTGAAAAAAATAATGTGATTCAGCCTTTGGTGAAAAGAGTGTTCTCTGAAATCACAGTAGAAATCAATGATAGAAAGATGAGATGAAAAACTGAGCACTGTGGTCCATGCTTATAATCCCAGCAATTTGGGAAGGCTGAGACAGGAGGATAATGAGTTTGAGGCCAGAGGCAGCTTGTGTAATTTAGCCACACCTTGTTAAAAAAAAAGAGAGAGAGAGAAGAACAGAAAAAAAGAAATAAAGAGAAAACCTGAAAATGCCCAGGTAGTTGAAACTTATATAATTGGATCACAGGGGAAGTCTCAAGAGAATTTTTAAAAACCCTGAAAAACATATAAATATATCATTTTAATGTATCAAAATGTGCAGAGCAAAAATAGATGTTGAGAGGGAAAGATGGAATATTAAATGCTAATATTATAAAGGGAGATAGGTCTCAAATCAGTAACACAAACCACTTCAAGTAACTAGGAAGAGGGAAATAAGACAAAGCAGACAGGAGTAAGTAAATAAAAAGATATGGTCAGAAATGAACAAACCCAACAACAGAAAAACAATACAGAAAATAAATGAAGAAAGACCAATGAAATTGAAATTGCCAACCAAAAAAGAGAAGAAATGAGTTACCAATATCAGACAATAAATGGGGTCACACACGAGAGACCAAAAAGGAGGGATAAATTGAATACAGTACTATGACTAACTACACAGATTTATTTGATAACTTATATGAAATGGAGCAGTTCCTCACAAACCACAAATGACCACAGCCAAACAAAAAAATAAGTAATTTGAATAGCCCTATAGCTAGAAGAAAATTTAATTTTAAGTTTAAATCTCTCCTCTTCATTTGTCATGTCTAAAACAAAACAACCAACAAACAAAACAAAAGAAAAACAAAAGCAAATCTTCCAAGTCCTGAATAGTTCTACTGAAGAATTAAATCAAAATGTCAAGGAACATAGAGCAATCCTATACCACCTTTTTCAGAAATATCACATTTTCTAAATAATTTCATAGGACCAGAATTGCCTCTATTTCAATCAGATGAAACACTATGAAACTTCAAGATAAATATGTTTCATGAGCCTGAAGCTGTGCCACAGTGTTGTCTGATCCCATCAGATCCCAGAAGTTAAGCATGGTCGGGCCTGGTTAATACTTGGATGGGAGACCATCTGGGAACACTGTGTGCTGCAGGCATGGGAGAAGGACCTGGCAGCCCACGTCTAAAACAATCAGTTATTGAAAATCATATAAATAGCAGAGAAACACTGACAGTGCTGAGCATGGCAGTGTCTGATATGGCACAGTGTTGGGAGTGTTTCCTCTATTGTAAAAAGGGTCACTGAGAAGAACCTGACTCAAGGACACCTAACAGCAACAGCAACATCTTTCGTGAACAGAAACGCAAAAATTTTTCATAAAATATTAGCAAAAAATGCTAATATGTGAACAGAATGGCCAAGTAGGTTTTTCCAGGATGGAAAAGCTGGATGAATATGCAAATAAAATATGGTAATCAACCATATTAAGGCTAAAGAAGAAAAGTCAGATGATCCTATCAATTGACACAGAAAAATAATTTCATGAATTCAATACTGATTTTCAATTAAAAATAGAAAAATAGGAATAGTGAGCTTCCTTATTTTGAAAAAAAGTGTTACCCAAACACCTGTATCTAACATTAAACTTCATGGTGAAAGGCTGAATGCTGTCTCTCTAAGATCAGAACAAGTTAAGAAAGTCTCCTTCTACTACTTTCATTCACAGTAGTCCTAGAAATACTTTGAATAAGACAAAAAAAAAGGAAATAAAAGACAGGCAAATAAGAAAAGTAGAAATAAAACTCTCTATGGCACAGATTCTGTGTAGAAAACCCCAAGAGAACCCTAAGAAATCTATTTTTAAAACCTTTTCTAGTACTAATAAATGAACTCAGCAAGTTTTCAGGATGCAAGATAGTCACAAATATGAATTGTATATCTATATATCAGCAGTGAGCATGGACAATGGAAATATAATATGAACTACAACCTCTCAAAAATATGATATAGTAAAGTCAAAGCAAGTGTGTACAAGATTTGTATTCTAAAATCTACAATATATTAATAAATGGAATCAGACAGAAATAAAAAGAAAAACATTTTAATTATGATTTGGTAGACAACATAATAAAGATGTCAGTTTTCCCTATATTAATCTATGTTGTTGTTGTTGTTGTTAGGTGCCGTAGAGTCGGTATCCAACTCATAGCGACCCTCATAGGGTTTTCAATGGCTGACTATTTCGGGATTGCCTTGGGAGTGGATTGCCAGTTCCTTCTCCCATTTTTGCGGTGCTGGGAATTGAACTCGGGACCTCAGAGACTGGAGCGCAGTGCTCTACCCACTGAGCCAAATCCCAGCCCATTATATTGATCTATATATAGGCTTAATGAAATTCTTAACCAAATGTCAGCAAAGTTTTTATTGTTGTTTGTTTGTTTTCTTTGGCAGACACAGTCAAGGTTACTCTAAACTTTTTACCAGAAAGAACAAAAATAGAAGAGTGAAATTATTTGGTAAAGTAAGAATAAAGTTGAAGAATCAACATATTCAATCTTGAGATGTATTATATAGCTGCAATAAGCAAGAATGTACTGTTGACTGAAGAATAAATATATACAGTGGTACTTTGGTGTTTGAATTGCTCCAAGCTTGAATATTTCAGTCCTAGATCGATATTTTTTTCAGAGAATTGTGCTTTGGTGCTCCACCACTTGTTTCAGCATTCTACCACCATACTAAACTTGTATGAGATTCCATGCTTATCTGTGACACTTCCAGATGAAACTAAGGGGAAACCATCACTTTGCATGTCAATTTCAAGAAATGAAGTCCTGTCCTTGTCCTGTGTTCATGAACTCATCTTTTGTTTTGTTTTTAAGCATGTATACACTTACGTTTACCATAGGGTCATCATGGCACCCAAGAAACTTTCTAGAGCTAAAAGTGAAGGAAAGAGGAAAACAGTAAAAACAATTGAATTTAACAAACAAACAACCAAAAAGACCTTACTGCTAACAATGTGTGTCTGAATTGGCCATTCAATGTAATCCAAGAACCATTAAATGCATTATTTCTTATAAGAAAAAGTTCTGGGTACTTGCGATGATGGGCACTAGATCAGCCTTCCATAATGGATTATTATCAAGTGTCAAGGTACCGCTTGTAAATGAATAGGCCAGAAGAAGGAACTTAGAAACAGATCACATATATACATACAAATTATTTTTGACAAGCTTGCACACACAATTCAACAAATTGTACTGTAAAACTAAAATACACAAAGGTGAAAAGACAGTGCAAAAGAAAGGAAAGGAAAGGAAAGAAAAGGAAAGGAAAGGAAAGGAAAGGAAAGGGAAAGAAAGGGAAGGAAATTTTGACCTGTATTTCACAATTTGTATCAGAATTAGCTCAAAATAAATCATGGTCTTAAATGTAAAACAAAAATGTGAAACTATGATAATGTTAAAGAAATTTGAAAACATATTTAGTATCTAGAACTAGGAAAATAGACTTGATACCAAAAGCATATTTATAACAGGAAAAAATGATAACTTCAATTTCCTTAAAGCAAAACAAAACAACCAAAGACAAGCTACAGACTGGGAGAAAATATTTGCAAACTATGTATGTAGCAAAGGAGTAATATTTACAATATACAAGAACTCCCAATGCAACAATAAAACAAAGTCAAACAATATAAAAATACCCAAAAACATGAAGGACATTTTAGGACATATCAGTATAGACACATTGCCAATAAGTATATCAAGAGATATTAAAATTTGGCTATTAGAGTGATTCAAGTTAAAACTACATTCAGATATCATTACAAATCTATCAGAATGGCTAAAATAAGAATTGTGATACTATGAATGTCTGTCAAGAATGTGGAGAATTTGTGTCATTCATACATTGGTGGTGGTTTTAGTTAAATTGAACAGACACTCTGGAAGACTTTTGGATATTTTCTTTGAAAAATGGCAATATGCAACTACTCTATGGACCACCAATTGCACTCCTGAGCATTTATCTCAGAGAAGTAAAATCTGATGTTCACATAAAAACCTGTGCATGAGTGGTCAAAATAGCTTTATTCATGAAAGTTTAAAACTGTGTCAGTGAGTGAGTGGTTAGACAATTGTACCTACATAAATATCATGGAATATTATTTATCAGGAATAAGTGATGAACCATTGATACACACCGTGAACTGGATGAAACATGGAGACTTGTGCTGAGTTTAAGAAGCCATTACCATAAATTTATAAACTCTATGGTTCTATTTCCCCCACATGTCTGTCAGTTTGCCACACTGTGGGGGCTTGTGTGTTGTGATGAGGCTGAGAGCTCTGCCACTGTAACCTCGGACATAAGCAAGGTTACCCATGGTGGACAGGTTTTCAGCTGAGCTTCCAGACTAAGACAGACTAGGGAGTAGGACCGGGCCAGCCACTCCCCAAAAAACTAGCCATTGAAAACCCTATGAATAGCAAAAGAAACACTGTCAGATATAGTGCCAGAAAATGAAGCCCCCAGGTTGGAAGGCACGCAAAAGACTACTGGGGAAGAGTTGCCTCCTCCAATTAGAGTCTACCGTGATGATGGAAATGGAGTAAAGCCCCAGGGTGCTCAACTTACTGATGTGGCATGACTCAAAATGAGGAGAAACAACTGTAAACATCCATTAATAATTGGAACATGGAATGTACATAGCATGAATCTAGGAAAATTAGAAATTGCTAAAAAAGAAATGGAGCACATATTGACATTCTAGGCATCAGTGAGCTGAAATGGACCAGCATGAGCCATTTTGAATCAGATAATCATAGGGTCTACTATGCTGGGAATGATAAAGTAAAGAGAAATGGGGTTGCATTCATTATCAAAAAAGACATTTCAAGATCTGTCATGAAATACAATGCTGTCAGTGATAGAATAATATCCATACGCCTACAAGGAAGGCCAGTTAATATGACTATTATTCAAATTTATGCACCCACCAC
>VMDO01038644.1:0-13281 GCA_007922755.1 Pedetes capensis
TTGTTGTTGTTGTTAAGTGCTGTCAAGTCAGTATCCGACTCATAGCGACCCTACGTACAGCAGGTGAAACACTATGGTCAGTGCTTCTCTGCTTGTTCATAGGGTTTTCAATGGCGGACTGATTTTTGGGAGTGGGTTGCCAGGTCCTTCTCCCATTTAGATTACAATTTAAAAATCAAATTAGAACACAGGAACGAGAAAGGTAGAGAGAGGAGTAATCATGAGGGAACCAGGAGGCACATGTTCCACGGCTGAGAGGCAGAGGAAGACGGAGAGAGGATGCACACAATGGGACGGAGGGACAGAGGCTGAGGAGGCTCAGAGGCGGAGGAGGAGGCCACAGAAGCCCTGCCTGGGTGCCGGCCCCAGCACCTTCATCCCCACCGTGCAGCCCCATTCCTCCGGGTCAAGGCCCTGCCAGAGCACAGATCATCAGGGCCGCCCTCAGAAACCACCCGGGTAAACCACTCAGCAAGGACTCGGTTGCCTTGAAGTTTGTTGTTGTTATTAGGTGCCATCGAGTCGTGTCTGACTCATAGCGACCCTTATAGGGTTTTCCATGGCTGATTGTTTTGGGATTGCCTCAGGAGTGGGTTGCCACGTCCTTCTCCCACTTTTGTGGTGCTGGAAATCGAACTTGGGACCTCAGAGACTGCAGAGTGGTGCTCTACCAACTGAGCTAAATCCCAGCCCTGGTTGCCTTGAAGGAGCTGCTCAAAGCCCTGCCAACCCCTGTCATCCTCTGGCCACTGTGTCAGCCATGATGTCCTGGGGCAGTGGGGGCAGGGGGGGTCTTCAGACTTCTCACTCTGCAGGAAGAAGGGTTAAGTAAGGCATGCCCGGGCCCCTGGGGCCGTGCACTGACCCTGGAATAGAGACGAGGCCCTCCGCTGCCCCAGGAACAGGTGAGGGCCACCAGAGTGCCCAGAGGGGCCAAGGAAGAGACGGCCTGGCTCCGCACGCCAGCCTGGCGAGAGCGAGCCCCTAGCTCAGCTGCGTCCTGCGGTGCTGGTCAGCCCCATCTGTTGGATCATCATGCTGGTCGATGCCATAGTTCCAGGGCAGCCCACCGTCTTCAGGCCCAGCCCTCAGTGTGGCGTTGTGACAAGCAGACAACAAACCCTACAGGAGCCCTCGGGGTCCTAATCTCTCAGGCTTGAGCATGGAGTGCTAGGAGAATGCCTGTTTTGCCTGTGTATGCTTTGGAATTTTTTTTTTTTCTCTCAGTACTGGTGATTGAAATCAGGCCTCGCACATACAAGGCAAGGGCTGCATCACTGAGCTGGACCTCCGGCCTCTTTTATTTCTTATGTTGAGACAGAATCTCTCTAAAGTGCGCAAGCTGCCTCTGACCTCAACCTCATGATCCTCCTGCCTCACCTCCTGAGTCACTGGGATTACAGGTGTGCATCACAGCGCCTGGCTTGGAATAGTCTTATTTCATTTTATTACAGGGCCTCTCTGTGTAGCTCAAGCTGGCCTCAAAGTCATGATCCTCCTCCTGCCTTGGCCTCCTGATTGCAGGGAGTAGAGGCACCCCCAGAGATCACTTTGGGATGTTCTTGTGTCAGTCAGTTTTCTGTGACTATGGGAAAAAAAAAAAAAAAAAACCCTGAGATAATCAACTTGTAGGAGAAAAGGTTTATTTGGCTCACGGTTTTGGAAGTTCCAGTCCGTGGCCAATCAGCCCTGTTACTTCCGTGCCTGTGGCGAGGAAGCGCATTGTGGGGGAGCTCATGGCAAAGAAAACTGCCCATCTCACAGCCAGAAAGAGGAAGAGGAAGAAGGGGCTGGGTCCCATGACCCCCTCAGGTCGTGCCTTCCATGGCCTAACACCTCCCCGTAGGCCCCACTTCTTACGGTTTCCACAAGCTCCGACCTGGAGACCAACTCAGTAACACATGAGCCTTTGGGGAACATTCTAGATTCAGACTATAGCAATACTCCTAGCCCCGATGCTCCCAATCACGCTGATTGTAGACTTAATTACACCAGAGCAGAACTGCCTGTTACAGAAGAGGGAACATTTTCACCAAGTGGCCAAAAAGACGGGAGAAGGATGTGGCAATCCACTCCCAAGGCCATGGCGAAATAGCCATGAAAAATCCTACAAGGGAAGGGTAGCTATGAGTCGGACATGACTCGACGGCACCTGACAACAACAACAAAGCACAGGCACAAATGTGCCACTCCAGCCCTCCTGGAGACACAGGCAGCCGGACCACGCCAGCATCCGCTCCACTAACTCCCAAAAACCCCCTGAAAGAGAACACGTCAGCGCCTCGCACTGTGGAGTCCGAGCCTGAATTACCCTTGGAGTCACAAACACGACACCTGAGGAAAGGGAGCGCTTAGCTTCCAAGACTGGATTCCAAAAACCGTCTCCCCCAGTGCTGGAGGGAGGCAGAGTGTAGGCGGCGCAGAGCTAACGGGATGGAGGGGCTGTTCAGCTCAGCAGACTGGGCTTCTCCAGGAAATCACTGGAAGTCAGAGTCCAAGGCAGAGGGCCCCCCATGTTTCTGTCTTCCTGCTTTCTATCTTGATGGAAATTTTTACCGTGTTTGCACAGCGGCAGAACAAATAGACTCTGGCGGATGGTTTTACCGCTGATGTTGCTCATTGCGTGTGCTCTGCTGGTTCTAGGGCATCTCTGACAGTTGGATATTTTTCCCATCTGGGGAGCCGAGACCCTCATCTGGGTATCTGGGACCGTCATCCTAGTTAGAAGGGGCCCCTCCTCAACGTCATTCCTCATTTCAGGCTTTGTCACCACTGCCCCAGGCCGAAAGGAGCAACTCAAACCTGTGGCCCTCTTCACAGAAGGCATCTGGTGAGTTACACGCACAGCCCAAACTCCCATCCTCAGCCCAACTGCCTTGCTGAGCCTTGAAGCACACGGTGACACGAGGGTTGTTGTTGTTGTTGTTGTTGTTAGGTGCTGTCGAGTTGGTATCCGACTCACAGCGACCCTCATAGGGTTTTCAATGGCTGTTTCGGGATTGCCTTGGGAGTGGATTGCCAGGTCCTTCTCCCATGACACGAGGGTACCGTTTCTAAATGTCCCGCAACACACTCCTGCAGACACTGATCAGGTGGGCAGCAAAGGGTCCGAGCGCAAACACCTTTCTCCAGGTTGCCCACAGCAGCTGCTCCGCGTGCCAGCCAGAGAACCCGGGTTCTGGGGAAGACCAAGTCGAAGCGGCAAGAAATGAGAAATTGCTGGCCCCAAGGTGGGAACCTGGGCTGACACTACCTCAGACACAGGAGGCGTCCACTCTGCCCATGGCAGTCCCCTCACCAGGACAGAGGTGCAGGGAGCCAGGTGGGAGCAGACACCCCGCGGCCAGGGGCTTTCTCTGGGCTTTGGCTCCAGCAGGGCCTTCCTAACAGATACGCTGTTCCTGGCACCTGACATCAGAGTCCCCATGAAGCTCCTGCTGCTGGACAGAGGTGCAGAACCAGACACCGGGTCACGGCTCACCTGGCTTTAATGTCTGGGGAGGGAAAGGACAGGCTTTCAAACCCAAAAATGACTCCAAGGATGGTTCTGACATCAACAATGGGAAACCCACCTTCCCTCGCACAAATACAATCTGCGATTACCGCAGCTATGTGACTGCCGCCTACAGCCGTACCGCCCTGGCGTCTAGTCTCAGACCTCGGAAGCTAATCAAGGTCAGTTCCTGTTAGCCCTTGCATGGGCGACCACCCGGGAATACCAGGTGCTGCAGGCTTGAGAAGAGGACCCGGCAGCCCAATCCTGAAACAATCAGCTATCAAAAACCCTCTGAACAGCACAGAGGCACTGACAATAGTCCTGGGCGCGGCACAGTGTCACGTAGCATTTCCTTTGTTGTACCTCGGTTCGCTATGAATCGGACCCGACTCAACAGCACCTAACAGCAACACAACAATGTGATTGGCAGGGGGAGAGCGCGATTACTGCCACTGAGACAGTGTCGTCAGCTGTTGGGAAGACTTCTACAAGGCAGCCTTTGCTCAGAGCTCCTCCTTGCGAGTCTGGCCCACTTGGCTGTGTAGGTTTGGCAAGGAGAGTGGGAGAGGGCTTAGAAGGATAGGAAGCTTGCTCTCCAGACAGAGAAAAGGGCTCTACATGAATCTCATCCCTACCTGCTCTTTCTGCAATACAAATGACAGGGTGAACCCAGGGGAGACAAAAACCGATCACACCATGAACACCACTCATATCCGGATGCGCCCTGGATGTCACAGGCCTCCTTTCCACGTCTCCACCACAGCATCTCATCAAGCTCATTTGAGCCCATAAGAAGGCCCGCTCGGCAGAGCTGCTTTCCGACTAACTGCAGAGAGACCGCCCTGACCACCCACTCCACCCTGACCCCTTGGAGCCCCAGAGGACCAAACAATCAGGCATCGGTGCGGACAGGACACCACGGAGAGCAGAAAAAGGAAGGCGCCCCGAGGGCAGGGGTCCTCCACTGGGGAGGCTCCCGAAGCTGGCTGTCACCAAGCCTCGAAGGCCAAGGCCTCAGGCCTGTAGGAGCGAGCCCAGACACCCACGGGGAAGCCCGAGGGGGCTCAATTCCCCACCAGATGCTTTGGAGAAGTAGCTGTGACCCCCTCCCCCGACTCTCCGCCTCTGCCAAAGTGCAAGAAGGCAGGTAGGGGTCAGCATGGAGCACCAACCACTGGGCGTGTGTTCCACCAGTCCTACAGAGGTTCATCTGTGGGGCGCCAGTGTGAATCTGGCGATCCCAGGGGAGGAGGCAGAAGAGAAAAGACGGATGCCTAAAAGTGAGACGGGGTGGGACGGTGCAAACCGACCCTTCTCCCTCCTCTCTCCACTTAGAAATCTGTATGAAGACGTGGGGCAGCACTGCCATTTCCCGCAAACACTAAAAGCCTCAGCTTCAGGAAATAAATATTTCCTGAAGGAGCTTGTGTGCGAAGAAGCTGGAGATCTGCATTTTACAGAAAACGGAAACTAGCTTGTTAGAAAGCGTGCCCATTTGCCTCTGCAAGACTGTGTGAGTTGAGATCAACCAGTCATAACGACACATGGTTCCAGAGCTTGAATCCTGTTTCAGGTGCATCACCTAACGATGTGTACAAAATGAAGAAAATGAAGACCAGAGATGGGAGGCAACTTACACAAAGTCACACAGCTGGGAGCTGCAGAGCCAAGATCACGATTCACGGATCATGGAGTGCAGTTTGGAGTCCACTTCACTTCGAGGCTGCACTTGGAGGAAGAAGAGACTCAACCCCAGGCTTGCCCAGCACCTCACAGGAGCACAGCCTTTGGCATCTGTTGTTGTTGTTAGGTCCCATCAAGTCGTGTCCGACTCATACCGACCCTCATAGGGTTTTCAATAGCTGACTGTTTCGGGATTGCCTCAGGAGTGGATTGCCACGTCCTTCTCCTGTTTTTACGGTGCTGGGAATCGAACTCCGAACCTCAGAGATTGCAGAGCAGTGCTCTAACAACTGAGCTAAATCCCAGCCTTGGCATCTATACAGAAGTTATAAAAGACTACTGGCCACAGGGTGTAGGAAATGGGGCAGCAGACAGGCCCTCGGACACAGCCTGAGAAATGCTCACCAAGGTAAGAGACAGGAAGGTGAGGAGGCAGGAGGTAGCTGGCCGCCCCAGCTATTGGGTTACCTTGGTGTCTCCTGTCTCTCCCACGAATGGGAGGGGTAACTTTTTTTAATTCCAGAAATTGAGAGGCGCATTTATCAGAGATCTTTTCAGGATAAAGGAAATACCAAGTTCTGCAGAATCGATTTCACTTTCATGTCACTCACTGAGGTCCAGCCCCGCATTTAACGGCCACACTCACACCGTCTCCACCGCATTTGAAAGGTCATAAAGTGGATCAGACACGGCCCCTGCCTTCCTGCACCTAGCAACGCGGGACACTTATAAGATATGCAAAAGTCACGGAGAGACAGGGCAGATGAAGCAGCTCGGGAACGGATCCCACCCAGCCACTGGAAGGACTCAGCTGTTAAACACAGCACAGCCTGGCCGATCAGGGACGGCAGGTGGCGGGAAGGGGGCAGGGCCCAGAGAGCCGCCCAGAGGGCCAGCGAGCAGGCGTGGCGGGTACAGGGATGGCAGGAGGGGCTGCCAGCCCAGCCAGAGCTGACAGCCCAGCATGCTCAGAAGGACCCTGCCTGCGGCAAGGAGGGGGAGCCAGGTACCCCAGCCCCTCTTCCAGCCCCACCGGACCCCTCCTACTTACAGCCAGGAACAGAGCACTGCAGAGCCACACTGGCCTCAACTGAGCCCTGAGGATGGTGGGGGTGACCTCAGGGGGTCACGGGGCTGAGTGAAATGAACAGCAAAGCCTCCAGCCCTGCTGGTGGACCTGCGTGCCAGGTGGCCCTCGAATGTCCAGTGTCGCTGGGACAGCCCCAGGTTTGTTTTCTAAGGGAATGCTCTCAAGCTGCTGTTGCCGGCTGGGTAGAAGTCCCCACAACAGCACAGCCCCCCGAGGGCCAGTGTTACCATAGTACACCAGAGTGGTCGCTGAGAAAATAAAACTGGAAAGGTTGCACAGCATCGACACTTCACACATGGAGAGGGATGGCAGAGAGGGGGGTGGCTGCAGCCCCAGGAGAAACCCCTGAAGAGGCCTCGAGGGCAGACTGACCCGGACACAGGAAGGTGGAACATTGCAGACAAAGGAGGGGAGCGGAGCTGGGGCACAGACCCTGGAAGGGGCGGCCAGAGGAAGTAAGGCTGCAGTGAGAGGCTGGGAGTTCCAGCCATCCTGGCTCCATCCCGCAAACCGTTACCAAGTGGTGAGGACCACACAGCTCCCCGGCATGGCAGACCAGGACCTCCTCAAAGATGAGAAATCCCCAAACTTCTGCGGTGCTGATCCACCTGGCTCACCCAGGTGCCGACGAGGAGTGGAAAGTTACCATGCCTGGCGTCTGTCCTGGAAGACATTCTATCCTGTAATTTTCAAAATTTCTTGACTTGGAATAATGGGATCAGAGACTCGCAGAGCTGTAAGAGAATTTACAGATCATTTACCTTGCGGTTTGGGAGCCAGGGCGCCTTTAGGAATCGGAAAAAGCACTCTGTGCTCTTTCTCCAGGACGCCCTGAGAGATCCAATTGTCAAACTGTGCCCAGGCGTTCTCCGGACCCCGTGATGTGCACCCTGGACGCACGGGGCTCCCAGCCCCTGACTGAAAGGTCACTCAGTGCACCCATCTCCCCTTGCCCCACCACTTATACCAGGAGCCTTCTGCAAACAGCCAGATGCCCAGCTTCTGGAAATAATCCGAGGCCCCTGGGAAGAGGTTGTTGTTGTTGTTGTTGTTAGGTGCCGTTGAGTCCGACTCATAGCGACCCTCATAGGGTTTTCAATGGCTGACTGTTTCGGGATTGCCTTGGGAGTGGGTTGCCACGTCCTTCTCCCATTTTTGCGGTGCTGGGAATCAAACTCCAGACCTCAAAGACTGCAGAGCAGCGCTCTACCAACTGAGTGCTTATTGCTTTTGCTGCCTTGGAACAGAGGCTCGGTATTTCCATAAGGAGCTGGGCTGTGCTTGCCTTGCAGAAAGGCCGGGGTCCCTTCAGCCACCTGCCTGTCACTTCTCGTCTAATGGGGCGAGCTGGCACAGGAAACGAAAGCCAGTTCCCATTGCCAGTGGGCGTGGGGATTCCCAGGGAGCGGGAGCCAGTCTCCAGCTGGCTCGCCGTTGACTGAGTCTCCAGCCCCCTCAGGCCTCCCCGGCTATTTATAGCCTGGTACCCCAAACACAAACTGTCATTTGCAGCTTTTGCCAGGCCTGGCCTGAGGCACACTTTCACTTGAGATTTCCACACGTGGAGACACCGAGCAGGCACCGAGATTGCTGCGCGCTGCCTCTGGGTGGGGTCGGAAGCACCAGGGCTGGACGGGCTCCCGGAACCCAGGCCTCGACCTCGGGCAACTCGACTCATCCCTGCCTGCTCACCGCCACCGGTTGGGCAGGCAAGTGGCACCGGCGCTGGCACGCCACGGGCTCCCACACGACCGGTCTATTTTAAGAGCTGTATTTTTAGGACAGCCTCGGCGCTGGCTTCCTGCGATGATCCAAGAGCACCCAAGAGCACGGCCCCGCCTCGGCGCGGCCTGACCGCCAAGCTTCCTTGTCCCTGACTGTGGAGGACGCCTTCAGCCGAGGGCATCGTCTGCACTTTGAAGAAGAGGAGCCTCAAGGACGGGGTGCTCCGCTGGCTCATGCCGAGCCATGGGCAGGACTCGGAGCAAACCCCGCAGGTCTGGGACCCTGAGGTGGAAAAGGGCCCCGCCCCCCCCCACCAGCGCTGACAGCCCAGCACACTGAGAAGGACCCTGCCTGCGGCAAGGAGGGGGAGCCAGGTGCCCCAGCCCCTCTTCCAGCCCCACCGGACCCCTCCTACCTACAGCCAGGAGCAGAGCACTGGGGAGCCACACTGGCCTCACCTGAGCCCTGAGGATGGCGGGGGTGGCCTCAGGGGGTCACGAGGCTGAGTGAAGTGAACGGCAAAGCCTCCGGCCCTGCTGGTGGACCTGCGCCAGGTGGCCCGCGAATGTCCAATGTCGCTGGACGGCCCCAGGTTTGTCTTCTGAGGGAATGCCCACAGAGCGTCTGGATGCTCCCTCTCCTCTGGGCCCTGTCCCCCATGCCACACCAGAGCTGGGGGACACAACCTCTCCGTGGGTTCCCCTGGCCATCTCCACATCCCCAGCCTGCCCCCATGGCCTAACACCCTTTCCTGCTTCGAGCCTCCTCCACTTGGGGAGCGTTATAAAACGCAAATCAGAGCCTGTCACTCTCCCGCTCCAAGCCTTCCCTGTGTCCCCTTCTCCCCAGGGTAAATTACAACTTCCTTAGGCCTCACAGGCAAACGAGGCTCACTCGGAACCTCATCCAACTCAACAGCAGGAAAACAAACACTTCAACTCAAAAATGGGCAAAAGACTGAGATACACATGTCTCCAGAGAAGGTGGACAAATGCCTAAGAAGCTCATGAGAACTCGCGCAGTATCATCGGTCCTTCCAACAGTATAAAGCACACCCACAGTTAGATGATGCGTCACAACAATTATGCTGGCTATTATCAAAAATAAAATAAGATAAAATAAGGCCGGGTGCAGTGGCGCACGCTTGTAATCCCAGAGACTCCGGAGGAGAGGCAGGAGGATCGCAAGTTCGAAACCAGAGGCGGTCTGCGTAACTTAGCGAGACCCTGTCTCAAAAAGTAAAAAAAATGGGCTGGAAATGGGCTGCAGCTCAGTGGTCCAGCACTTGCAAAGCATGCAGGCGCGAGGCCCTGGGTTCAACCTCCAGTACCAAAGAATTAATTAATTAATTGATGGATGGATTAATTAAAAGAAGAGGAAAAACAACCAGGAATAACCAGTGCTGGCAAGGATGTGGAGAAACCAGAGCCCTTGTGCACTGCGAGTGAGAACGTCAAACGGTCCGGCTGCTGTGGAGGACGCTCCGGCTCTTCTTTGAATTAGTAAATAAAGAATTAGCATGTGAGCCAACAACTCCACTTCTGGGAATATACATGGAAGAGCTCAACGCAGGACGGGAACAGGGACTGCTCCAACAGTGTTCACAGCATCACTCTTCATAAAAGCCAAGGGGTGGGAGCAACGCAAGTCCTGCACACTTACCCACCGACGGGTAGAGAAACAAAACCTGGTGCGTGTCTCTGTGTGTAACGATATGCAGTGTGCATGTGTGATAATACTCCATTGTGTGAAATGTGATATGTGTCTACACACACTACAGAATACTCTTCAGCCTAAAAGAGGAGGAAATTCTGGCACATGCCGCCACGTGGCGGCACCTTGAAGACGCCATACTAACTGAAAGCAGCCAGCCACAAAGGACACAGTGCTGCACGGTTCCACTTATATGTAATGTCTAGAGCAGTCAGATCCACAGAGACAGGAAGACAGGGGTCCCAGGGGTGAGGGCCAGCGAGGGGGGAGATAGTGGTTGATGGGCGCAGACTCTCGTGTTTTAAGACCCAAAGAGTTCCGTGGGTGGGCCGTGGTCATAGTTACACCACAGCATGAATGCGCTTCATGCCACTGAACTGCACATTAAAAATAAAAATTAAAAACGGTAAACATTGCATCGGATGTATTTACCACAATTTACAAACACATCAACGAAGGACCTCATTCCAGGCTTCATTACCAGGCTTACCCACAACTGGGTTCTCCAGGAGCCGCCAAACTGTGTGCGGGGCCTGAAGCCCACCGAGGACCCCTCCCCCAGGCTAGGCTGGCGACCCTCCCGTTTGTCAGCTTGACCAACACTGGTCAAGCGCTTCATCCGTGTGAGCCTGTGGCGGGGTTCTGGGGCAAAAGCTGCCCCCAACCCCTGCATCCGTGAGGCCTCTTTCCTAAGGGGGGAAAGGGAAGGAAAGTGGTGAGGAGACCCGCGTGCAGGGGAGGGTGGGTGGACAGTGATGCATGCCGGGGAGAGAAACAAACACGGGGGGGGGGGGGGGCAGGAAGGGCCCACGGGGTGGCTGGAGCCCAGAGCTGGGGGCAGCCAGGAAAGGCTCAGGGAAGAGGCGCCCCTGGGCAGGACGGGGACAGATGGAGATGTGAAGACCTTCTGTCCCAGCCAGGCTCGGTGGCGCACGCCTGTAATCCCAGCGGCTCAGGAGGCGGAGGCAGGAGGATCGCAAGTTCAAGACCAGAGGCAGTCTGTGTAACTTAGAGAGACCCTGTCTCACAAAGTAAAAAAATGGGCTGGGGGTTCAGCTCAGTGGTCCAGCACTTGCAAAGCATGCAAGGCGAGGCCCTGGGTTCAACCCCCAGTACTGCAAAAAATAAAATAAAATAAAATAAAAGACCTTCTGTCCCATGCCTTGTCCCCCTTCCTCCCACAGACCCTTGGGCTAGACATCTTTCTACAGGCCCTGAGCCAAGGCTCACGCCAAAGCAACGGGACTAAGTGGGACTAAGTGGGAGCGGCGAGGTAGGGAGCGGGACACCACTCTGGGGACACCAGGGCAGAAGCCAATGACCCCGGCAGAGTTTCAGCCACCTGCAAGACCTGAGCAGAGACTAGTGCCCAGGAGCCAGGGTGGAGCCCGCCAATGGACAGAGGCGAGTGAGGGAGGGAGAGGGCCAGCAGGTCAGTGGAGACACTTTGCCCTTGACTTTGGGTGAGACGGGAGCTGCAGGGTGGCCTGCTCTGCCCTTCAGCTGGCAGCTGGGTGGAGGGAGGGCTGAAGAAGGGCCAAGGCAGCAGCCGGAAGCAGTCCCGGGAGCCAGGGTACTGGGCGCAAAGGCAAGCGCTGGGCTACACGGTGCCTGGGGAGCAGACCCCGTAGGCTGGCCCACACGCTGGCAGTGGAGCAGGGTGGCACTGACTGAGGAGGAGCGGCTGGTCACGGGATCCGATAGGGTAGGACAGGTGCTGGGTCCCAGGCCTGGCCGCGGCCGCCTGGCCGGGTGAGTCTGTTTCAGAAGAGAAGCAAGCAGAGCGATGGACATCGCCGGGAGTCAGACTCAGAGACCCGAGCCTGGCCCAGAGCAGAAAGCAGAGGAGAGCGAGGCCCAGAGCTCCACAGGGCCTGGGCGAAGGAAGCCGGAGGAGGAGCAGCAGCCAGGGCGGGGCCAGAGGAGGGGAGCAGGGCAAGGAGGAGGCCCAGCTCCCGGGAGGAGGGAGCAGCCAGGCCACACTTGGCTGGAGGTAGGGAGGGGGTGCAGAAGCCACCGTTCGCATGATCCTAGAGTGCCTGTGGAGATGGGTGGAAGCCCTGGGGTACTGACTGTGCCCTCAGATGCCCCCCGGCCAGGAGCAGGAGAGACAGGGTAGCTGGTTGGAGGCGCATGGGGTGCAGAGGGGCAGAAAGCATGGCGTGGTTGTAGCTTGGCAGGAAGGGGCAGAGAGAGAAGGGCGAACTCTTGGGAAGGCAGGCTGCCGGGACCAAGAGTGACAGATTTGGCAGGGCGAGGTCATCGGCAGAGAGGGGAAGGACTGGGGCTGGGGGAAAGGGAGAAGGAATGGCAGAGTGACCTCGGAGACAGGGAGGAGGGCTGCACGGGGCCCCGGGCTGGCCGGCCAGTGTCCCAGGCGGCCAGTGACCTGAACTACATCAGCGCGCTTGCAGGCTCTGTCCAGCTGCACGGGCGCAGCATGGGACGGGTGAGGAGCAAGGGTAGAGCTGGGATTAACCTGGGCTGTGGTTGCACCAAGTGAGTGAGGCAAAATAAGAACAGGGCCGGAGCCAGGGCACTGGGGAGAGGTGCCCAGAGCATCTGTGGTTGGTCATCCCAAGGGCTCGGGGACCTGGAGGACACTGAAGAGATAGAATGGGGTATTTGGAGACTAAGCAGTTTGCAGATTCGGAACCTGGAGGAGTTACAACTATTGAAAATGGCAGAGCCACACATGACATGGGCTGGGATTTAGCTCAGTTGGTAGAGCGCTGCGCTGCAGTCTCTGAGGTCCCGAGTTCAATTCCCAGCACTGCAAAAATGGGAGAAGGAGCTGGCAATCCACTCCCAAGGCAATCCCGAAACAGTCAGCCATTGAAACCCCTATGAGGGTCGCTATGAGTCGGATACCGACTCGATGGCACCTAACAACAACAACAACAACAACAACACTCAACACACACCGATGAGCGTCTGTCTCCACCTGCCAGCCTCAAGCTGAGGGCCAGGGACAAGCCAGGGACAGGTGACCTCACAGAGCTTACACTGCAGTGGGAAGTAGACTAAAAGAAAAGAAAGGACCCAAGAATAAAAGAACAGTAAACTGTGGCCCCTGCCATGAAGGAAATAAACAAGGAACGAGCAGGGCAGGGGAGGGGTTTATTCCAAATCGAACGCTCAGGAGGTGACATCCTAGCGGAAGCCCGGATGACACCAAGGGACCCACCTGTGTCCCAAGCAGGGAGGGGAAGTCAAGGCAGATCGCTGCCTGTCTGGAATAGACCGGCGGGGAAGGCAGAGAGTGCTAGGAGACGGCAGAGGGCTCAGCAGCCCCCTCTAGGCAGCAAAGGAACCCAGTCCAAACTGGAGCACCACATGCAGACCAGCCAGTCGCAGGGCACCTTGGGACCTGATGGTGCCCGGGCTGGAGTCAGTAAAACAACAAAGGGACGTAGGCAACTGTGGGTGCCACACCAGGAGGCACCTGTATGGACAGCCGCGAGGATGGCGAGGATTAGAGGGTTTACCCCAAAATAAAGCACTGACCACGGCCACCCAGGTGTTCACATAGGCGGCACTCGGTGCTGCGCATTTGGCCCCCCGAAAGGTCACA
>VMDO01038645.1:0-13365 GCA_007922755.1 Pedetes capensis
TGAACTTTAATGTAGCAATCTTTCCCTTCAGCTTATGTATTATATCTAGTTTAAGAAACCTCTCCCTACTTGATACTTTCTAAAATTATATTTTAAAGTTTGACAGTGTTGCCTTTCACATTTATGTCTTTAATCCACCCACCAGGAGCTCATTTTTGTGTAGGGTGTGAGGTAGGGATTTCATTTCATTAATTTTCATGTGAATAACAGGTAACAAATTGTCCTGATTACAGCCATTGAGTTGCTGCCTCTCTGAACAGCAGAGAATTTTCTATCTTAAACAAAGTTTCATTGTATCACTGGGGCTTTCTTTTCTGTTCTATTGGTCTATTTATCTGTGTTTGAGCAATACCACATTGGCTTAATCGACATTGTTTCATAATAAGATTTCCAATCTGGTGGAGCAAGACTCCCCAGCTCTATTTCTTTGAGAATGTCTTGGCAATACTCTTCCTTACGTGTTTCAGAATTCGCTTACAAAGTTCCATAAAAAAAAAAAAATCCTTTGAAATTTCAGCATTGAGACTCTGGATCAATTTGGGGAAAACATATCTTCACAGTATTCAGTCTTCTCATTCAAGAACAGAATATATGGCTCCATGTATTTGTCCTCTTTAACGTACAAAAAAACTTTTATATAGTTTTTTGGGGGATTTGAAGATTCCTACATGAAACTCATCTCAGCATATCTTAAAATTACTGCCCATGAGTGATGTGGATAAATGAACAAATGTATCCTTTTGTGAACTTGCCAACAGGAGCCCAGGAAAGGACTTCTTTTTCCTCAGGAAACACTTCCCAAGGTTTCCAGCAGTGATGCGTTAGGACCATGAGATTGCTATGGTTACCTTTCTACCCCCTTCCCACCTCTGTCACCGGCCCTCTGATGCTTAATCTTGAAACACGTGCCAGATAAGTTTTTCTCCAGCCTGGAAAGGAAGAACAGTGCAGAGGTTAAAAGCATGAATGTAGGAGATACATCGCTTGAATTTTAGTCCTGGTTTCCCCACTAACTATCTGTGGAATCTTGGCCAGGTTCCCCTCTTTCCCTGTGTCTGTTTCCTCATTTGTAAATCGGTAAAATGAGAGTGAATCACAGTACTTGCCTCACAGAATTGGGGAGAAGATTAAATGAGGAAGTTCACCTACAGCATTTAGAACAGCACCCATAGAGCTTATGAGATACTTATTATTGTTATCAGAAATTTCAGTTCCTCTAAGTCTATGGGGCCTGTAGCTGTAGCCCTATGGCATCCGATCCCGTCAGATCTCGGAAGCTAAGCAGGGTCGGGCCTGGTTAGTACTTGGATGGGAGACCGCCTGGGAACACCAGAAGCTGTAGGCTTGGGAGAAGGACCTGGCAACCCCCTCCCCAAAATCAATCTGCCATTGAAAACCCTATGCACAGCAGAGAAGCACTGACAATAGTGTTTCCCCTATTGTACAGAAGTTCGCTATGAGTCGGATACCGACTTGACGGCACCTAATAACAACAACAACAAGTCTATGGGAGGTGGCCAGGATTTTAAGTTACATTGATGGAACTTTAGATTTCAATACTGGGGTGAAATAGCAAATGAAGATTGGTACTACAATTACAGAGTGTGGCTTTTGGAGTTAAAAATTAAAATCTGGGTTCAAAGCTTGGCATCATTATTTGCCTGCGAGTTAGCCTTCAGCCTCTGAGCTGCAGTTTCCCTACACCCCTCAATATAAGGTCTTATATGATCTTATATGTTGTTGTTGTTGTTAGGTGCTGTCTAGTCAGTATCCAACTCATAGCGACCCTCATAGGGTTTTCAATGGCTGACTGTTTCGGGATAGCCTAGGGAGTGGATTGCCAGGCCCTTCTCCCATTTTTGCGGTGCTGGGAATTGAACTCGGGTCCTCAGAGACTGCAGCGCAGCACTCTACCAACTGAGCTAAATCCCAGCCATATATGATCTTAATATAATCTTATAATATGATCTTAATCTAAGATCATCCAAGGGTTACCCCGACCAAGGCTACGTGGTGTTAACAGCATTCAGGTTCTCCAAGGCTACTGTTTCTTCCTAGAGGTTATTTTTGCCTATTTGTCACATTCACAGCAGTCTAGCAGACTGTTAAACATACAGATTCCTGGGCCACAGCCCAGAAACATGGACCCACTGGGTCTGTAATGGGGGCCACATTTGTGGCATGTTTATTCCTGTTTCAGAAAATAAATCTGGTATCGATGACACACACTTCATAACCACCGCCCCAGGCTGAAAGTGGCCGTAGTGATTCAAATTTGCTTTGCTCAACCTGGACGCCCCCTCTTCTGAGCCCTGGTAGGTCCTCTTTTCGGTCTGACCACACTCAGCAGAAAACGGAGCCGTTTCCCGGCCGAGCTGTCTTTTCCCAGGGAGGGCTGCCACTTTGGGACATGGAGCCCAGCTTCACAGTCCCTGTCCAGGAGACCCTCCCTGAGTGCCAGCCGCATCCAGAAGACCCCAGAAGAGGTGTGGGGGGCGGGGGCTGGGTGGAGCCCTGCACCCTCCTCAGGGTGAGCGCTGTAAAGTCTCAGACTGGTGAAGCCAGAGGCTGGGGGACCTGCGCTCGCCCTGAGCCGCTGCAGCTCCACCCTCGTGCCCAGGACCCGGAGGGAAAGGCTGTGCAGGCAGCCAGCCTCACACAGTGGACGGCACCCAGAGAGCAACTGCAGAGCCCTGTGCTTGACAAGTCAGCCGCCACCTCCTCCTCTGTCCTCGAAGCCCCCAAGATGACAGCTGGATAGTCTTAGGGTGAAGGCAAGGAAGTAGGGAGAGGGGCTCTGGGGACAGCTCTTTATGGTGAGCACCTTGTCGTGCCTTCTCAGTTGCTTAAGGAACCACCGACTCCCTGGCTACCTTGACGTGTCCAGCAGGCAGAGTGGTTCCCAGCGTTCATACTCACCACGTGGGGACTGAGCCCCAGCTCTCGCGTACCACCTGCGCCCCCTCCGGCTCACGTGTGCCTCGGTTTCTCATTTACAGAATGGCCCTCATTCTGGACTCTGTCTTATGGGGTGGTGGTGAGACTGCAAGGCAACATCGGCTCCCACAGAGTTCACAGCAGTGTTAGGCACGTGCTAGACACAGCGTGTGGCAGCCCTTGACTCGCTGGGCAGGCTGGCTCTCCGCACTGTGCTAAGTGGATTTCACGTGGCTCTCACTATTCTCATTCCCACTTGGCATGATAAAAAAAGGTGCAGGATGTGGCCAAGTGCCTTGTCCTGGGCTGCAGGGCTAGTGTGGGACAGAGGATGGGATGTGAACCCAGATCCAGGCTGGCTCCGGGGCATGCGCTGTTCCCCACTGTTCTATCCCAGGGGCTCAGCACCTCCCAGTTTGGTTCCTTGCTCCTTCTGTCCCCCGCCCCCACAGGCTCCCCGTTCTCAGCAGCCTGCGCATCCTTTGTGGCTGGGAACTTCAAGGCCGTGGCTGGTGCATTTCTGAACCCCAGCAGTGTCCGTCTGTTGGCCACTGCTTCTCTGGCCCTATCTCCTCCTCCCACTCTGCCACCTCCACGACTTGTCCCCCAAACCCTCCTGTTTCTCCTCTCTGTTCCTTCCCTTTTCCCTCTCCACCTCCCCAAGCCTGAGCATCTCATGACATCTTCCCCTCCCTTACTACCCTGTCCTGCTCTGCCACCTCCTCCCCAGGAGCTGAGAAGATAAACCCTGCACTTCCCCCCATCCATTCAACATCCCCAATCCAGAGGTCGCACAGGCTCACTGTGACCCTAAGAACTCAAACTCTGGCCCCTGACACTTGGCTCGAGACCCTTCTTTTCCCCCACATCCTTTTGTGGAGCTGTTGGTCACAGTAGGTGGGCAGGCCACACCCTGAGGGAATGAGACCCGACCTGGGCAGGTCAGCCTTGAAGAGGGGGCTGGGAAGACATGGAGGTCCGGCTGGGGTCTGTATGGTGGCAGATGGAGGAGGGTTGAGAGTTCTTGGTGATGACAGAGTTAGGGAGAGCTCATCACAGACCATTCCCGCCTGTCCCCAGGAACTGAGGTGCACACCCTTCCCGGTAAGAGGACCGGGAGGAGGTTTACTTCGTCACGCATGGATGGGGCGGTGAGTTGACATCAGCTTGGGCACTGAGCCCCACTCATCACACTAAGACACACTGAGAATGGTGAAGGGTCTGGGTTTTAGGAGACCGAGGGACTGGTCTGCTGGCTTCAAGGGAGGACAGGCAGTCACCAAGGCAGAGGAGCTGCAGCTGGATTCTGTGTGGCCCAACATGGACACCAATGCCCATAAATGCACCTGCAGGGAGCCAGCCCCCAGCTCACTGTGGCAGAGGAGAGAGCTAAAAAGGCTGTGTCCACAGTGCCACAGTCTGCCCTCCAGGAGTGGGAGTGCCTTGCTTCCAGAAGCTTCCATGCTACAGAGTTCAAAGTAAAATGAGTCATAGGAAGGGGACTTTGCGTGAGGACATTCCCAGGCAGGCAGAAGCTGGGCGGAGGACCCTGGGGAAGAGCTGGACAGAGGGACCTTGGGAAGGAAAGATGGCTTCTCTTCAAAGTTCTTCATGTTTTGCTAATCATTTTCCCCTGCTGCTCCCCCTAAGCCCCCCACCCACCACTAACAGGACTTCTCCCATCTCCATGCCCCATCTCCTCAACAGCGAGGACAGTCAGGGCTCAGAGGAACCCTGGGCTCCTTCCTGAAGGCCATGGCTTAGGGCTGTGCAGGCCCTGCCTTAAATTACTCTGATCCATTTATGGAGAAAATTTCACCCCTTCTGTTCCCTAATTACAGAAGGAGTGAGGCTCAGTTTGGCACCTATGCACCTGTAAAGACTCTCAGTACTGATCCCCTTTCAACACAGGGGACCCAGGCTTTGGGTCAGGGTCTTCTGGGCCAAACAACATGAAACTAGAATTTCCTGCTTTCTTTTCATTGCATTTATTTTCAGTTACTGTCGTGAAGCATAGGGCTGGGATTTACCTCAGTTGGTAGAGAGCTGCACTTCAGTCTCTGAGGTCCCTAGTTCAAATCCCAGCACCGCAAAAATAGAAGAAGGATCTGGCAATCCACTTCCAAGGCAATCCCGAAACTGTCAGCCATTGAAAACCCTATGAGGGTCGCTATGAGTCGGATACCAACTCAATGGCACCTAACAACAACAACAATCATAAAGCATAGGACACTAGATTTTAATTTATGATAGTGATGTAAAGATTTTTTCATTACTCATTACTTTTAATCTAATTTTTTATTTTCAAAATATTGCATATAAGTATATGCATATGCATAAATACATATATACATATGATATATATTGTATACATCTATGCATGCATATGCAATAGGTGCGTATACATAGATAGATGAAATATACATATGTATCCATAGATATATACAATATACTTATTATGTACTGTTAGATACATAGTCCTAAAATTACATATGTATTCCTAAAGTTTTATATTATGTAATAAATGTATATGTGTATAAGGCTTAACATGAAGAAAAGTGAACTAATTTTAAGTGCACTTTTTACATAGTAAATACCCCTATGTAACCACATCCAGGCCATTCAAAAAAAAAATGGCCAAAGTGTCCCTCGTGCCCCCTTGGGGTTGGCATCTCCCCGCTCCTCCTGAGAGGTAGCCACTATCTTGACCTCTGATGACGTCTGTTCATTACGTTCATTACGCCTGTTTAAACAATAGGAAGCCTCATTTTGTGTATGTTTCAAGTTTATACAAATGTTATCACTCTTGGGGATCCTCCTGCCAATATTCTTGAGATTTTTCCGTGTTGATACTTGAACTTCCTATTTTTTTTAAACAAATGGATTTAGTTAAGAAGAGCAGGTTGATTGAAAAGCAAACATCAAGTGCACCCTAGGACACGCTCAGCACGGAGGGCCAGAATTTAAGGCGCTTTGGCTCTAATGCCACCACTTTCCCCTCTTACAGAGAGTATGAGCTACACGCCAGGTCACTCTGCATGTTCCAGGCACAACTGGGAGGAGGTTCTGGCAAATGCCCGAGGCCAGAGATCTTCTCTATTCTGTCCTTTTGGCAAGGAACATCTCTCTCCACCTCGTCCCACCCTGCAACCCGAGCTATCAAGTCTATCTCCTAACCAAGGTTCCTTCTCCACCTTGCACTGCAGAAAGTAAAGCTTTTTGTGTTGAATCGATTGTTTCAGAACTAAGCCTGGAGTTGGGGCGCGGCTGGGTTGGGGGCACCCAGTCCCATCAAGGCAGCTGTCCAGCCTTCAAAGTTATGACGAGTCTTCCACTTGGCAGCCCACCTCAGTGACCTATATTTTAATGTGCGCTATTAGATTATTGCTAATGAGACATCTTAGGGATAAAAGAATTATGCTCGCTGCCCAGGCCATGGCGGAGGCACAATTGGATTAAAGGCTGGAATCGTTTAGGACTCTGCGAGACAACCTGTCCCCCAGGCTCAGCCTGAATGCAGATATTAAGCTTTGGAAATTACACAGGAAAAATAAGTATAATTGATCTAAGGTAACTTCACTCGTCTAAATTAAATAATGTGATTGTTACAGGCAGAAAGTCTCAGGACGAGGAGCCGGCCAGAAAAGGCTTGCTATCTGCAAACAAAGTTAGAAGTAAAAGCCCCGGGGAACTGACTTTTCCCTGGTGAGCTGAAGCCCCTCCCAATGGCTTCTGGGAGTCCACTTGGGCATCAGCAGGAAATGGACCTAGTCTGACTGCCCCAGAGCCTGAGGTTTGCCAGGCACCTGACCACCATCCTCACACTGGCCCCTTCCCAGCCCCTGAGCCCACCCCCGAGCCCCTAGGCAGACCCGCGGGTGACCCCACAGCTTCCTGGTTAGAAGAGGTTTCTCTCTGGTGGCTGACCGGCTGCACTGGCGTAGCTCATGGCCACTCACCTGAGTCCCTGCCTGCCGAGATGACGCAGGTCAGTGCCACCCAACCTCCGTGGAGCAAACCTTCCCCTCCCCCATGCCATCATTTGTTATAGAACAACCTTGTGCCAGGTGCCAACCTCAAGCTGGCTCCTGAGCCATGGAGGACCTGAGTTCAGCCTCCAAGGAGCCCCTTCCTCTGAGCTCTGCCTCCAAGGAGCCTCTTCCTCTGGTCCAATGTGCACCGTGCCAGCTCTTAAGTCTAGGCTGTCTGAATGTCTGCAGCTGTAGCCCTGTGGCATCCAATCCTATCAAATCTTGGAAGCTAAGCAGGATCAGGCCTGGTTAGTCCTTGGATGGCAGACCGCCTGGGAACACCAAGTGCTGTAGACTTGGGAGAAGAACCCGGCAATCCACTCCCGAAAAACAATCAGCTATTGAAAACTTGGGGCTGTGCAGGCCCTTCAGAGAAGCGCTGACAATAGTGTTTCGCCTGCTGTATGTAGGGTCGCTGTGAGTCGAATTCCGACTTCACTGCACCTAACAACAACAACAAGGCTGTCTGAGGACTTTGCCTCTCCTGCTGAGGTTCATGAAACGGCAGGTACTGGCGTCAGGCGCCCCCCCCTGCAGGTCCTGTGCACCTGGGAGGGGGATTTCACAGCTCCTCCATGAATCCCAATCTACCCGGCTGGCAGAGCCCTTGGTCTCCCCTGGCCTCTGTCTGTCCTGCCCCTCAGGCAGGGAACTCAGCTGGCTGCCTGCAAGGTGAGATGTGGGGGCTCCCCAACTCCTCTTACCCTGGCCCCAAGTGTTACTGTTCTAATGCCTTAAAGCCCATGGTTAAACCTTTATTTTTAAATGTAGCTCTCTTCTTGCTAAAAACCAGCTAGAATATCTATACATGGCAGTTCCTCTCCCCCTTCCTTCCTTTCTTTCCCTCCTTCCCTCCTTCCTTCCTTCCTTCTTTCCTTCCTTTCTTCTTTCCTTCCTTCTTCCTTCCTTCTTTCCTTCCTTCCTTTTCCCCTTCTTTCTGCAAGTATTTTCTGAGTTACTCCCATACCTGGTGTCTAACCCAGTCAGATGTCAGAAGCTAAGCAGGGTTGGACCTGGTTAATACTTGGATGGGAGATCGCCTGGGAATACCGGGTGCTGTAGACTAGGGAGAAGGACCTGGCAGCCCACTCCTGAAATATTCAGCCATTGAAAACCCTATAAATAGCAGAAAAGCACCTACAATAGTGTCAGGCATGGCATGGTGTCCGGTAGTGTTTCGTCTATTGTACATTGGGTGGCTATGAGTCAGACCTAACTTGAGAACAGCAACAACTACATGGCAGTTGCTACCTGACGCAGGACCACAGTGGTAAAGCAGATAGCCGAGGTCCCTCCTTAAACTCAGGCAGGGAGAAAAGCTGAGTAGTAAATGAACAAGCCAATAAAGAAGATATGGGTGGGTGTTGAGAAGCGCTCTGCAGAGAAGACAGCTTTGTGAGTTAGACTTAGAAAGCCTCAGCAGTGTGCTTGGCTTAGTGCCTAAGGACATCTTCTCCGTGGCTTCTGGAGTTGAGATGCAAAAAAATAAGAAGGCCTCAGTGCCGCCAAGAGCCAGGAAGAACTGACTTCGGCAGCGGGAGAGGCATTGGCTCCTGGTGTTGATTAGACGGAGACAGAAGAGCGAGAAGGGCAGCTTCATGCCAGAGGCTGAGGAGGGCAGACAGGTGGGAAATGAAGAGTGACAGCTTTTCCTCTGACACAGTGACACAGCGACACAGGGAGGAAGCCATCAGCCATCAGGCCTTAGAGTGGAGAGGGCGGGGCCAGTGTGTGCTCAAAGGGTCTGGCTGGCTGCTGTGTGCAGGGAGTGCGGCCAAGGAGTGGAGCCAGGAGGCTCCAGGCCTGGGAGGCAGGAGGTCTAGGAAGAGATGAGGCTCCTGTCCTAGGCAGAAGGAGAAAATTGGCAGGAAAAGAAAAAGGGGTTGGGATGAAATTCTAAAAACCACCCCTCAAAGACAGCTGGGGGCCGGGTGTGGTGGTGCACACCTATAATCCCAGAGATTTGGGAGGCAGAGGCAGGAGGATCGTGATTTGAGGCCAGAGGTAATCTGTGTAATTTAGCGAGACCTGCTGTTGTTGTTAGGTGCTGTCAAGTCATGTCCGACTCATAGCGACCCTCATAGGGTTTTCAATGGCTGATTGTTTTGGGATCGCCTTGGGAGTGGATCGCCAGGTCTTTCTCTCATTTTTGCGGTGCTGGGAATCGAACTCGGGACCTCAGAGACTGCAGAGTGGCACTCTACCAACTGAGCTAAATCCCAGCCCTAGCGAGACCTAGTCTCAATTAAAAAAAAAAAAAAAAAAAAAAAAAAAAAGAAGGGGCTGGGAGTGAGCTCAGTGGCAGAGCACTTACAAAGTATGAGTGAGGCCATGGGTCAGCCCCCAAGTACTGAAAAAGAAAAAAAAAAAAAAAAAGACAGCTGGGGATATTCCCTGATTCTAGAAATACATAAAGAAATACCTAAGAACTCAACGGGCGTGCTGGCTCTAGTTCTTCACAGAGACAAACTTCCCTGGCTCAGAAGACTTCTCTTCTCCCACCCTGCTGGGAGGCCATCCTGGGTCTTTCTCTGCCTTTCAAACGTGGACTAACAAGATCTGGTCAAAGGCTGCTGGCCACTTGACCAGTCCATGAGGAGGACAGAGCATCGATTTTGATTGTTCCGAAGCTCATACATCCCAAACTCATCCTGTCAACAAAAAGTGGGGCTCTGAGTATGTGCAACAGGAGAAAAAACTCTTCCCCAAAAACTAGTTACTGAGTTTGGGAGACTTTCTATATTAACCCCTACAGGTGGTAGTGTTTAAAGACGAAGTGTAAGCTCTACCTTCCCCAGGAGGAACTTGTTTCTTTGTTCATTTAAGAGATTTGCCTCCTGTCCACCTCCATCTTTCACACTGTGCTCTGGGTAAGATCCACCTTTAGGGCCTCAGTGTTCCCTTCTGTGTAATGGGTGAAGGTTCCCAACATTCACTTCTATTCTGACATCAAGGTTCTTACTAGGGAGTCACCAAATGATGGACATATTGGCACTGTACATGGGGGTAGCAGAGACCACTATGAGCAAATAAGGATCCCCCTACTGCACCTTTAGGAGACAAGTGGGAGAGGGGAGCGGGGAAGGAGTGCCTGGTGCTACAAGGGACTCGCATATGAGTGTGTAACTACATCTGCCTGGCTTTTCTTGTTTTAGTCACCTGGGGTCTTTGCAAAGCCTTCGTTACTTTCTGATTGTCTGATTTTCTTCCCTTTTCCCTTTCTTTTTTTTTTTTTTCTTTTTTTTTCCTTTTACCTTCAGACCTTGAAATTAGTTCAGTGACTCAGCCATCTGACTTCTTATTAACCCTAGGCTCCCACTTTCTCTCTGCCTGATCCCCCTCTTGCTTCTCAAAAGCCTGGGTTATACTTTAACTCTTCCCAGGCAGCCACAAATTAAGCCATGGCCAGTGACCCCCTGCTCCCTGGGCCTCTAGGGAACCTCGCTTCGGAGTCCTTCCACTCATTCCATTTACTATGCTGGGAGCACCAGAGTCTTATTTCCAGAGAAGAAAGAGAAATCTAAACTTTCTGCACATTTTCTTTTAAGGAAATCAGGACCTGTAGATAAAGCAGCCCCCATCTGTCTATGAGCTTGTTGTACTGTGGGGGTTTGTGTATTGCTGTGATGCTGAAAGCTATGCCACTGGTATTTCAGATATCAGCAGGGCCACCCACAGGGGACAAGTTTCAGCTGAGCTTCCAGAATAAGACAGACTAGGGAGAAGGACCCGGCAGCTCACTCCTGAAACAATCAGCCATTGAAAACCCTAGGAATAGCGGAGAAGCACTGTCAAATATAGTGCAGGAAAATGAGTTCCCCAGACTGGAAGGCATTCAAGAAAGGACCGGGGGCTACAGGGGTGGTGGCCCACGCCTGTAATCCCAGCAACTTGGGAGGCCAAGGCAGGAGGACTGGAAGCTCGAGACCAGAGGCAGACTGCATAATTTAGCAAAACTCTGTCTCAAAAAGTAAAAAAAAAAAAAAAAAAAAAAAAAAAAAAGGCTGGGGGGCAGCTCAGTGGTATAGCACTTGCAAGCATGCAAGCCGGGAGGCCCTGGCTGCAACCCCCAGAACCAAAAAAAAAAAAAAAAAAAAAAGGGAGAGAGAGAGAGAAAAGAAAAGATAAAAGAAAAAAAGAAAGAAAGAAAGAAAGAAAAGAAAAGGAAAGGAAAGACAAGACCAGGGAAGAGTTGCTTCCTCAGAGTATAATTAACCTTAACGGACGTGAATGGAGTGACGCCCCTGGGTCCCCCTTTTGCTGATGTGGCATGACTCAAAGCGAGGAGAAACAGTAGCTGCAACAATGGGCTCAAACATAAAAAGATCGTGTGCATGGCACAGTGCGGGGTAGTGCTTCAGTCTGTTGTACTTAGAGTCATTATGAGTTGGACCCAACTTGACGGCACTCAACAGCATATAAAGCACAGCAACATATAAAGCAGGTCAGCTGACCACCACAAGCAGGTGCTCTTAGGATCAAGCACAAAACTTCCGGGATGGGAGCCGCCATCTTCCCCAGGCGGAAGTCCTGGCTGCGCAGTCCGTGAGGAGAGGCCTGCGTGGTGGGAGTTCCGTGGGGAGCGAAGGCCTCAGATCGCCTGGGGGCGACACGCTTTCGTCCCGCCACCGCAGCGTGGGGTCAGTGAGTGAGTCTGGAAGCCAGGACACGCCAGTGTGTGGTGCCAGTGACCCAGCCCGCCGCCACCCGCGGCCACGGACCGGGCTGCGCGGCCTGTGGCGAGAGTGCGGCGCGGCGCCAGCTCCTCAGGGAGCGCAGGCCTCAGCGCCTGGAGGGAGCGACGCACGACGTCGTCCTGGAAGTGTGGCCGTGGTGGCGCACCAGCGGGGCAGCAGTGAGCCCCAGAGGCCCGTCAGGCCGGGGAGAGTGGCTTGGTGTCCCGCCATCATCCTGGGGGAGGGACCCGCGGGTTTCCAGCCAGAGCGCGGGAAATGCCCTTCCACTGCAGAACTCAGGTAAGAGCCTGAGGCGGGGTGGGCAGTGTGAACTTCCGCTCAGTGACTCCGCACCAGACACAGAGAGGCCTAACAGCTGCAGCGGCCCACCTGGGGGCGTACGGCAAGGAGCAGGACTGGGGTCCAGCCCTACCCGCCCCAGTGCGGAAATACAGACAGCGGGGAGGCTGAGGAGGGCGTGGCCACTGGGGGTGCTGTACTTGGGGAATTAGTGGTAGGGGGCCAGACAACTCCAGAGTCAGAGGGATCTGAAGGGGTGGGGGGACAGCTGCTCAACAACATCCGGGTATAAGATGATGTCTTAAGGATCTCATACAACCTGAATCAACTCATCAACAGGGCAAGCTGTTTCTTTTTGTTGTTGTTGTTGTTGTTGTTGCTTTCTGTTTCTGTTTTTATTTTATTGTTTGTTTTGTTTTGTTTTTTCTTTTCTTCTACTCTGAGATTTGAAGGACTTCGAGGTTCTGCTTTTGGGATGTGTACTGTGCCATATCATTATTTGTTTATTCTCATTTTTGTTAATACTACATACATGTTACGAGCCATGAATGGTGTCCGACTCATAGCGACCCTATGTACAGCAGGTGAAACAGTATTGTTAGTGCTTCTCTGCTATTCGTAGGGTTTTCAATGGCTGATTGTTTTTTGGGAGTGGGTTGCTGGGTCCTCTCCCAAGCCTGCAGCACCTGGTCTTCCCAGATGTTCTCTCATCCAAGTACTAACCAGGCTTAGTTTCCAAGATCTGACAGGATTGGACACACACAGGGGTATAGCTGCACGCACTACATACATAGACACACACACATATATATTTTCTTTCCGTTTTCTTTTTCCTTTATTTCTCCTTTCCTTTTCTCTGAGGGAATTGAATGGTTTGGGAATTTGCTTCTGTAATGTGTACAGTTCTGTGTATATGATTGATTTTTTACTTTGATTTTTATCAATACTATATATATTTTTTTCACCTTCCTTTTCTTTTCTTTCGTTTCTTCCTCTTTTTTCCTTTATCAATCTCTGAGGCAGCTGAGCACTTCTGGGGTTTTGACTATTAATGAGTACCTGTCAGTTCATTAGTCAAAACTAAATTTAGACTTCTAACACCCTTATATAGGGAAGACCTTATACCCAAATCAAACAATGGGCAAGCCTCAACAGAAGAACACAAGAAACATAAGGGGACAGGATAGAAGCGAAGCCTTATTAGATCAAAGCCCTTCATGGATAATCTCCAAGTAACTGAAGTCTTAGAGATACCAGAAAAAGAATTTATAAGGCTGCTGATAAATATGCTGAAAGATCTCAAGGATACCACAATGAGAGCAATTGAAATGCTGGACAGAAAAGTATCCAATATTGAGGAAATATTCACCAAAGAAATCCAGATTCTGAAGAAGAATCAATTATAAATGCTGGAAAAAATA
>VMDO01038647.1:0-13318 GCA_007922755.1 Pedetes capensis
TTTTCCACAAATAAATGACTTCTCAAATCTTAACATACAGTGAAGGAAGGAGCTTTATCAAATTGGCCCCAAGTGTACTTTGACACTCAAGCCACTGGTCTCTGTTGAGGATTCTCCACAGGTGTGAAATGAGAATGTGCCTCTTCATTCTTCCTGCTGTCTCCTAATAGATCTCTTTCCCACTCCAGTGCACACACTCGTTGAGCATAAACAGAGACCATAGACTCTAATCCATAGGAAGGATGAGAACCATTTCTCAAAGTACAACCTCACTAGCAGAGAACCCTTCCCTCAGTGCAGAGCATGCTTCACTGTGCAGAGCTAAGGCCCTTCCTCTTTGTTCATTCTGTTTCCATATTTTTCCCAAGAACCTATTATATACGTATATATAATATGTGTATAACAACAAAGTACATATATATAATCTGTACATATGTGTGTATATATATAATATGTACATGCATATGTATTTAAATTACACCCATTATATCATTTGTCCAATAATGGAGCATTTTTGCAATAACCCTGATGGCTAAGCATTAGCTACATGAAGTCCAACAGAAGTGTTGATTGATTATTTTTTAGTTTGAACAAAACCAAATTGTCGGACACTAGTCTTTATACCTCCATTTGTCTTTTGGCTTGCTGTGCTGTGGGAGCTTGCATATTGCTGTAATATTGAAAGCTATGCCACCAGTATTTAGATACCAACAAGATCACCCATGGTGGACAGGTTTCAACTGAGCTTCCACACTAAGACAGACTAGGGAGAAGGACCTGGCAGCCTACTCTTGAAACAATTAGCCACTGAAAATTCTATAAATAGCAGAGAAACACTGCCCAATATAGTGCCAGAAAGTGAGAACCCCAGGAAAGAAGACACTCAAAAGACGATTGGGGAAGAGTTGCCTCTTCAAAGTAGAGTTGACCTTAATGATGGGAATGGAGTAAAGCCCCTGGAATCTTATGTGGTACAACTCAAAATGAGAGGAAACAACTGGAAGCATCCATTAATAATTAGAACATGAAATGTATGTAGTATGAATCTAGGAAAATTAGAAATAGTCAAAAGTGACATGTAGCACATAAACATCAATATTCTAGGCATCAGTGAGCTAAAATGGACTGGTACTGGCCTTTTGAATCACATAATCATGTAGTCTATATACCAGGAATGACAACTTAAGGAAAAATAGGGTTGCATTAGTCATCAAAGCAGACATCTCAAGAACTGTCCTGAAGTACAATGCTGTAAGGGATAGAATTATATCTGTATGCCTACAAGGGGGGCTGGGGTTTAGCTCAGTTGGTAGTGTGCTTCTCTGCACATGCTGAGGCCCTGGGTTTGATCCCCAGCACTGTAAAAATTTGAGAAGGACCTGGCAGCCCACTCCCAAAACAATCCTGAAATAATTAGTCATCAAAAACCCTATGCATAGCAGAGAAGCACTGAGATAGTGCTAGGCATGGCCTGGATCTGGGACTGTTTCCTTCTGTTGTACATATGGTTAGTATGAGTCAGACCTGACTCAACAGCACCTAACTGAACAATAATGCCTACAAGAAAGGCCAGTTAATATGACTTATTCAAATTTGTGCACCCACCACTAAGGTCACAAATGAAGACAGGGAAGAATTTACCAGCTTCTGCAGTCTGAAATTGGTCAAACATGCAATCAAGATGCATTGTGGCTGGGCGCGGTGGCACACGCCTGTAATCCCAGCGGCTCAGGAGCTGGAGGCAGGAGGATCGCAAGTTCAAGACCAGATGCAGTCTGCGTAATTTAGCGAGACCCTGTCTCAAAAAAAAGTAAAGAAAATGGGCTGGGGGCGCAGCTCAGTGGTCCAGCACTTGCAAAGCATGCAGGCGCAAGGCCCTGGGTTCAACCCCCAGTACTGAAAAAAAAAAAAAAGATGCATTGTGATAATTACTGGTAACTAGAATGCAGAAGTTGGAAACAAAGAAGGCTCAGTAGTCAGAAAATATGGCCTTGGTGACAGAAGATCACATGGAGATTGCATGATAGAATTTTGTCAGACCAACAACCTTTTCATTGTGAATATATTTCTTCACCAACATAAATGGAGACTATACACATGGAATTCACCAGATGGAACATACAGGAACCAAACAGACTACATTTGTGGAAAGAGACAATGGAAAAGCTCAACACCAAATATCAGAATGAGACCAGGTGCTGATTGTGGATCAGACCATCAACTGCTTATATTCAGGTTCAAACTGAAAATGAAGAAAATAAGAACAAATGTGTGTCAGCCAAGGTATGACCTTGAGTATATCCCACTTGAGTTCAGAGACCACCTCAAGAACAGATTTAATGCATTAGACAGTAATGATCATAGACCAGACGAGCTGTGGCATGATATCAAAGACATCATTTATGAGGAAAGGAAAAGGTTATGAAAAAGATAGGAGAAATAGAAAAGACCAAATTAAAAGTCAAAAGAGACTCTGAAACTTGATCTCTGAGCAGCTAAAGTAAAAGGAAGATATGATGAAGTTAGAGAACTAAACAGAAGATTTCAAAGGGCAACTTGTGAAGTCAAAATTAAATATTACAATGACATGTGTAAAGAGCTAGAGATAAAAAACCCAAAGGGAATAACACACACTGTTTTTCTCAAGCTTAAAGAATTGAGGGGAAAAAAAATCAAGCCTTGGGTGGTAATACTAAAGGATTCTACAGGGAAAATAGTAAACAATCCAGGAAACATCAAAAGAAGATGGAGGAAATACAGAGTCATTATACCAAAAAGAATTGGTGGATGACCAACCATTTCAAGATGCACATGATCAGGAACCACTGTATTAAAGGACAAAGTTGAAGATGCCTTGAAGGAACTGGTGAAACATAAGGCTTCAGGAATTGATGGAATACCAACTGAGATGTTTCAACAAACAGATGCAGCACTGGAGGTGCGAATATGTTTATGACAAGACATCTGGAAAACAACTACATGGCCAACTGACTGGAAGATATCCATATTTGTAGTTACTGCCAAGAAAGAAGATCCAACCAGATGTGGAAATATTGAATGATGTCATTAATATCATATGCAAGTAAAATTTTGTTAAAGATCATTCAAAAGTGACTGCAGCAGTATATAGACAGGGAACTGCTGGAAAATCAAGCTGAATTCAGAAGAAGGCAGGGAACAAGGGACATCATGGCTGATATCAGATGGATATTAGCCAAATGCAGAGAATGCCAGAAAGATGTCTATGTTTTATTGACTATGAAAAGGCATTTGACTATGTGGATCAAAATAAATTATAGATAACATTGTGAAGAATGGGAATACCAGAGAACTTAATTGCATGCATGAGGAATCTATTATGAACTAGGAGGCAGTTGTTCTAACAGAACAAAGAAACACTGCTTGGTTTAAAGTCAGAAAATATGTGTGTCCGGGATGTATCCTTTCACTGTACCTCTTCAATCTCTATGCTGAGTAAATAATCTGAGAAGCTAGACTTTAAGCAGAAGAAAGTTACATCAGGATTAGAGGAGGATTCATTAACCACCTATGTTATGTAGATGACAGAACTTTGCTTTCTGAAAGTAAAGATGTCACTTTGAAGATACAGGTGTGCCTGACTCATGCCAGGGTATTTTCAGTTGCATCATATGGTTGTGACAGCTGTACACTGAATAAGAAAGATAGGAGAAGAATTGATGCTTTTGAATTATAGTGCTGGAGACAAATACTCAGTATACCATGGACTGCCAAAAGAACCAACAGATCAGTCCTAGAAGAAGTGCAACCAGAGTGCTTCATGGAAGGAAGGATGGCTAGACTGAGTCTTACATACTTTGGATCTGTAGTCAGGAGAGACCAATCCCTGGAGAAGGACATCATGTTTGGGAGAGTGGCAAGTCAAAGAAAAAAAGGAAGACCCTCAACTGGATGGATTGACACATTGACTGCAACAATGGGCTTAAGCATAAAAATGATCAAGTGCACGGCCAAGCATTGGGTAATGTTTCGTTTGTTGTATATAGGGTCACTATGAGTTGGACCCAACTCGATGGCATCTAATAAAAATAGTAAGAACAGTCTTTATAAACTGATAAGCAGGTCAAAGTATTATATTCCTCTGTGAAGAGAACACCCCAAGGGGCTGCTTGAGGAGGTGTGTTTCCCTTTCTCCATATAGTTTATGGAGGACATTTGTTGTGACCATTTTTCCCAAAATAGAGGAAAATAATTTGAGGTAAACCATGTAACATACCCAGATAATAGCCAAATGTACCATTAGAGCCTGTTTCCTGCCACATTTGTCCACTATGGCTTTTGCCACATCAGTTCCCCTAGCAAAGATGATCTGGCCATATGGCTCTGGCCTCTGACATGATCCCTTTAGTGCCAAATTCTGGCTTCATGTTTTCAAGGCATTTTGACAAAATTATCCTTTGAGACTATATTTGCTATGATAGGCTTATTCTGAAAGAAAGTAAAACATACATTATCCTCCTGCTGCCCTTCTGGGAAATCTAGCATATACATATATTTTACCGAGAATTTTAAAATATCAGGGGATACAAAAATCAATTTGAAAAATACTTCAAGACTTTAAAAGTAATTTACAAAACTGATTAATCTCATCTGGGCTTTCACATGATGAAAGCGTGCACTTGGGCAACATAACAATTTGATTGTAGGTTTAGAAGAAATGGATTTAGTAAGGATAAGGGATCTCCTCCAAGTACTGGCTGTGATGAAGCAACACCCTTTGGCACATACGGGTACTGCATGCTAGCTGTTGCCCCTTTAAAGAGGCCCTGGCTGGAACTGGCCTCAGTGAACTCCCCTGAGCAACTTTGGCCCCATAGGCAGAGTCAAAGGTAAGTGATAGAAATCTAGAAAATGTTGTCAGTTACAAGCATTACTGCTTCACTAGTTCCACTAATGGGGCTGAGATTTAGCTCAGTGGGTAGAGCGCTGCACTGCAGTCTCTGAAGTCCCGAGTTCAATTCCCAGCACCACAAAAATGGGAGAAGGGCCTGGCAATCCACTCCCAAGGCAATCCCGAAACAGTCTGCCATTGAAAACCCTATGAGGGTCGCTATGAGTCGGATACCGACTCGACGGCACCTAACAACAACAACAACAGTTCCACTAATATATCCTCTCAAATGAGATGCTGCATTTTCAAATCCAATTTCACATTTACAAAATTGTACCTTGGAAGGATCTAAAGCAAACACTTCTGGTCACCTTATCTTAAAATTGAGGAAACAGACTCAAAAAAGAGAAAGATTTGGCTCATACTCTATCTCTACTTAGTGGCTGTCTTCAGTTATTTCTTCTAGAGTAGAGGTTCCTACATGATATTGTTGTTAGGTGCCAGGTCCAACTCATAGCAACCCTATGTGCAACAGAACGAAACACTCCCCAAAGCTGTGCCATGCCCAGCACGATGTCAGTGCGTATCTGCTATTCATATTTCAATGGCTGATTGTCTCAGGACTGTGCTGCCAGGTCCTCTTCCCATTTTTTCCAGTACTGAGGCTTGAACTCAGGGCCTCAGAATGTGCAGATCAGCACTGTACCAACTGGTCTAAACCCTAGTCCTCCTACATGACAAATGCATCAAAATCACCCATGGGGCTTATTAATGCAGGTTGCCAGGCTCCAGCCTGGCAGTTTCTGGGTCAATAGGGCCGGCATGAGACTGGAGAATTTGTATCCTCAGCAATGCTGATGCTACAGGTCTGGAGCCCCGCCAGCTGGTAAACCATTTGTTTAGAGATTAGAAGTGAGAAAAAATAGAACACGGAAATCCACAAAATCTAATGCTTTAGAGTTTTAATTTGTCAGTCTCCTTGGGTTAAAAGGATCCAATGTGATAAGTTAAGTGTGTTAGCAGAAGTCTGTTGTGAAGATATAGAATATTGTACGAGTGTAAAATATTGTGAGGCTGTAGGCAGAAAAAATTTAAAGGCAGAAGATGACTACAAACACAGACCACACTAGAAAAACAGGTACAGCAGCTCAGCCAGGCTTCCAGGTGCCTAAATATAAGTGGTATTCTGAATCCGATGAAGAACCTGGTTGGGACTTTGCTACCTGCAGATGAAGAACATTTATTTGCCTTAGTGAAATGTGAACTTTGGCTACACAAAGTAACCACCCGAAGTGTTAAACAACAACAAACTAAACGAAATAAAACAAACAAAAACCAACCAACCAAAACAAAACAAAACAAAAACAAAAATAATCTGAAGCCTAGATCCTCCCACTTGCCAGCAATTCTAAGATAATTGATCTGTTTGGCTTGGATGTTGATTTTGGAATTTCCCCAGGTGGTTTTTAATGTACTTATCTTTAAGGTGACTCATCACTTATCTGTTTCTGTTTCTACAAGCCTTTGAGGGTACTAATCAACTTTCTCTCCTCTTGTTTGGTAGGACAGGGCTGGGGGTTAGCTCAGTTCATAGAGCACCTGCTTTGCACTCTCTGAGGACCAAGGTTCCATCTCCAATACTGCAAAAATGGGAGAAGGATTTGGCAGTCCACTCCTGGAAACAATTCTGAAACAGCCACTGAAAACTCTGTGAGGGCAGCTATGAGTCAGACCTGACTCCACGGCATGGAACAACAACCATACAGACATGAAATAACATCAAGGGCATAGACGGTAAAATGTAGTAAAACTATTAGGAGGAAATAAGATTTGAGTTATATTTTAAAAATAACTTATCTAATTATAAGTTTTTAACTTTCAATAACTTAATGATGTACTTTAATTTTTAATTCCAGCAACTTGGAAGGCTGAGGCAAGAGAATTGTGAGTTTAAGGCCAGAGGCAGCCTGTGCAACTTAGCTAGACCTTGTTTCAAAATTTAAAATAAATACATTTTTAAAAGAAACTGATGGTACAGCTCAGAGGTAAAGCACTTGCCTAGCATGTAAAGAACCCTGGGTTCAACACCCTCTATATTGAAATTTTTAATAATGTCTAAGTTAAACAACTGGCTCATAGAATTCCTGGAAACTTAACAATTGGCTCTCACAAATTAGTAGGAGCTGGCTGAAGCTTACCAATAAAAGTATCAGTATACTTCAGAAAGAAAATAGTTTCCTGTCACAGCTATCCTGCAGTAGGGTTGGCAGACACAAAAAAGAATTGCTCCACACCAAGAGTTAGTGTCAGAGACTGAGCTAGAGCCAATGCCTTTGGGTGGACTGCCCATGAGTGAATGTCTCAAACTCTTTTCATTAGGTTCTTATCATAACATTAAGCATTCTCATGAGTCAAGGGAAAAGTGGGTTAAAGTACATTTTCTTGTGAGACAAGGAAGGGTTATTATTTACGTTGCCATGCTCTGCCCTCTGCACCCAGGCAGAGTCTACATGTAGCAGAGTCTGTACCACCACAGGGTCTATGCCTAAGGTTAGAGAGATAACAGACTGGGGCTTTCAGGCTTAGAGAGCTTCCAAGGGTTGAAGCCTTCCTTGGCTGCTTTTTCCTTAGATTTTCTCCAGCACTTCCAGCCAGGCCTTCCATTACAGTTTCCTTCTCCCCACCCCAATATGTTGGCATTTAATTCAGGGCCTTGCACATACTTTAAAAGTGCTCTACTAATGGGCTGTACCTCCAGCCCATTTTATTTTATTTTTATTTTGAGTCAGGGTCTTACTAAGTTAGGATAGCTGCCTCTGGCCTCAAACCCTTGCTCTTCCTGTCTCCACCTCCAGAGTGGCTGGGATTACAGGTGTGCACCACTGTGCTCCCCTCAAATGTCTGTCAGTTTGTTGTACTGTGGGGGCCTGTCAGTTGCTGAAAGCTATTCTACTGCTGAGGCTGAAAGCTATTCTACTGATATTACAGATACCAGCAGGGTCACCCATGGTGGACAGGTTTCAGCTGAGCTTCCAAATTAAGACACTCTAGGGAGTAGGACCTGGTAGCCCACTCCCAAACCAATAGCCATTGAAAACCCTATGAATAGCAGAGAAACACTGTTACATGTAGTGCTGGGAAATGAGCCCCCCAGGTTGGAAGGCACTCAAAGGCTCCTAGAGTAGAGTTGCCTCCTCACAGTAGAGTCTACCTCAATGATAAAAATGGAGTAAAGCCCCAGGGACCCCCATTTGCTGATATGGCATGACTCAAAAAGGGGAGGAACAACTGTAAACATCCATTGGAATGTGAATGTACGTAGTATGAATCTAGGAAAAGTAGAAATCATCAAAAGGGAAATGGAGCACATAAACATCAACATTCTAGGCATCAGAGAGCTAAAATGAACTAGCATAGGCCATTTTGAATCAGATAATCATATGGACTACTATGCTGGGAATGACAAATTAAAGAGAAACTGGATTGCATTCATCATCAAAAAAGACATCTCAAAATCTGTCCTGAAGTACAATGCTGTCAGTGATAAAATAATGTCCATATGCCTCCAAGGAATGCCAGTTAATATAGTTATTATTCCAATTTACATGCCTACCACTAAGGCCACAAATGAAGATAGGGAAGATTATTACCAACTTCTGCAATCTGAACTAAATTGAACATGCAATGAAGATATACTGATAATTACTCATGACTGGAATGCAAGAGTTGGAAACAAAGAAGAAGGCTCAGTAGTCTGAAAATACAGCCTTGGTGACAGAAATGATGCTGGGATCACATGAGAGAATTTTGTCAGACCAATGACCTTTTTATTGCAAATATATTCTTTCACCAGCATAAACAACGGTGATACACTGTTGTATTCATCCAATAGAACATACAGGAATCAAATTCACTACATTTGTGGAAAGAGATGATAGGAAAGTTCAATATCAAATGTCAGCATGAAATGAGGTGCTGACTGTGGATCAGACCATCAACTGCTCATATGCAGGTTCAAACTGAAACTGAAGAAAATTAGAACAAGTGTGTGACAGCCAAGGTATGACCTTGAGTATACCCCACCTGAGTTCAGAGACTACCACAAGAACAGGTTTAATGCATTAGACACTGATGATCCAATACCAGATGAGTTGTGGCATGACAACAAAGACATCATTCATAAGGAAAGCAAAAGTTATTAAAAAGACAGAATAAAAAGAAAAGACCAAATTACATGTCAAAAGAGACTCTGAAACTTGCCCTTCAATGTCAGGCAGCTAAAGTAAAAAGAAGACATGATGAAGTTAAAGAACTAACCAGAAGATTTCAAGGGACAACTTGAGAAGACAAAATCAAAAACTATAATGACATGTGCAAAGAGCTAGTGACAGAAAATCAAAAGGGAAGAACATGCTCTGTTCTTCTCAAGCTTAAAGACTTGAAGTAAAAATTTAAGTCTCGAGTAGTGATAGTGAAGGATTCTACAGGGAAAATATTAAACCATGCAGGAAACATCAAAAGAAGATGGAAGGACTATACAAATATACAGAGTCATTATACCAAAAAGAACTGGTGGATAACCAACCATTTAAAGAGGCTGCATATGATGAGGAACCAATGGTACTGAAGGACCAAGTGGAAGCTGCCTTGAAGGAATTAGTGAAACCTAAGGCTCTAGTAATTGATATAATATCAATAGAGATGTTTCAACAAACAGATGCAACACTGGAGATGCTAACATGTTCATGCTAAGAGATTTGGAAAACAGCTACCTGACCAACTCAGTGGAAGACATCCATATTTGTGCCTATTCTCAAGAAAGGGGATCCAACTGAATGTGGAAACTATCAAACTATAACATTAATATCACACACACAAGCAAAATTATACTAAAGATCATTTAAAAATGACAGCAGCAGTGTATAAACAGGGAACTGCCAGAAAATCAAGCCAAAATCAGAAGAGGGTCTGGAACAGGGACATCATTGCCAATGTCAGATGGATATTAGCCAAAAGCAGAGAATGCCAGAAAGGTGTCTGTCTCTGTTTAATTGACTATGCAAAGGCATTAGACTGTGTGTATCATAACAAAGTATGACTAACACTGTGAATAATGGGAATCTTAGGGTACTTAATTGAACACATGAGGAATCTATACATGGAATAGGAGGCAGTCATTCGTACAGAACAAGGAAATACTGCTTGGTTTAAAGTCAAGAAAAGTGTGTGTGAGGGCTGTGTCCTTTCACTGTACTTCTTCAATTTCTTTTTTTTTTTTTTTCTTTTTTTTTTTTTTTTTTTTCTTTTCTTTTTTTTTTTTCCTGTGGTACTGGGATTGAATCCAGGGCCTTCTGCTTGCATGCTCTGCAAGTGCTGGACCACTGAGCTGCATGCGCAGCCCATTTTTTTACCTTTTGAGACAGGGTCTCGCTAAGTTTCACAGACTGCCTCTGGTCTCAAACTTGCGATCCTCCTGCCTCTGCCTCCCGAGTCTCTGGGATTATAGGTGTGTGCCACCATGCCCGGCTACTTCTTCAATTTCTATGCTGAGCAAATAATCTGAGAAGCTGAACTTTATGAAGAATGCAGCACCATGATTGGAGGAAGACTTATTAACAACCTGCATTATGCAGATGATACAACTCTGCTTGCTGAAAGTGAAGAGGATTTGAAACATTTAGAAGATCAAAGAACACACCTTCAGTATGGATTGCAACTCAATATCAACAAAACAAAAATCCTGGATCTGTTAGGAACTTCATGATAAATGGAGAAAAGATTACGGTTGTCCAAGATTTTGCTTTATTTTGTTCTGTAATCAACATCCACAGAAACAGCAGTCAACAAATCAAAAGACACATTGCTCTAGGAAGAGCTGTGGCAAAAGATCTTTAGAGTATTGAAAAGCAAAGATGTCACATTGAAGACGAAGGTGCGTCTGACTCATGCCATGGTATTTTCAGTGGCATCATATGGTTTTGAAAGCTGGACATTGAACAAGAGAGACAGAAAAAGAATTGATGCTTTTGAATTGTGGTGCTGGAGACATCTATTGAATATACCATGGACTGCCAAAAGAACCAACAAATCTGTTCTAGAAGAAGTGCAACCAGAGTGCTTCTTGGAAGCAAGAATGGCCAAACTGCGTCTTACATATTTCGGACATGTAGTCAGGAGAGATGAATCCCTGGAGAAGGACATCATGTTTGGGAGAGTGGCAGGTCAACGCAAAAGAGGAAAACCCTCCACCAGATGGATTGACACAGTATCTGCAACAATGGGCTTAAACATAAATAAGATGGTTTGCCTGGCACAGAATCGGCAAGTGTTTCGATCTGCTGTACATAGGATCGCTATGAGTCAGACTCGACTCGACGGCACCTAACAACAACAACAACAATAGTCAGGAGAGACCAATCCATGCAAAAAGACATCATGTTTGGGGGAGTGGCAGGTCAATGAAATAAAAAAAGAAAATCCTCACCTAGATGGATTGACAGTGTCTCCAACAATGGGGTTAAACATAAATATGATCGTGTGCCTAATACAGAATCAGGGAGTGTTTCATTCTGTTGTACATAGGGTCACTATGAGACTCGATGGCACCTAATAACAACAACAACTCATGCTTGTCTGGAAAAAATTTTTCTAACTTCAAATGCTGCTTTGGGGCTGAAGGGTATTTACAGTGGATGAAAAGAGACGTATTTTATATGCTTTATAAAATTGTATGTCTGTTATTTGAGCTATTGTAAATTTGAGATGAGAAGGATTCATGTTTACATATTTACATAGTAAAACTGATTTAGAGAACACCATAGTCTTAATGGGGCTGGGATTTAGCTCAGTTGGTAGAGCGAAGCCCTGCAATCTCTGAGGTCCTGAGTTTGATTCCCAGCACTGCAAAAGTGGGAGAAAGGATGTGGCACCCCACTCCCAAGGCAATCCCAAAACAATTAGCCATTCTAAACTCTATGAGGGTCGCTATGAGTAGGGTATGACTCAAGGGCACCTAACAACAACAACATAGTCTTAATGATCATGTTGTTGTGTTGTTAGGTGCCGTGGAGTCGGTATCCAACTCATAGCGACCCTCATAGGGTTTTCAATGGCAGACAGTTTCGGGATTGCCTTGGAAGTGGATTGCCAGGCCCTTCTCCCATCTTAATGATCATAGAGGAAAGTAATTCTCTCTCTAAAGTGGTCTTGCAGAAGTAACAGTTGATAAAGTCTATTTTTATATACCTCAATAAACTTTCTGCCTTATCTATCAGTAATGTACCTTTACTATGAAGTGCTGATTATTCTAAGCATACTTTGTACAACAACTAATTTCACAAAACTACAAAATTTTTGCCACACAAAAATAATATAGGTTGTGTAGATTGTTACCTTGAAATTTAGTTGTATATTTTAAGTGAATTTTGGCAAATTATTAAAGTAGAAATGAAATACTTGGCAACATCATTAAAACAAAAGTTACAAATCACCAGGAGTTCCTTTTATAGTGAAAATTGTTCTGTGACATTTGAGAAACAATTTGGTATTAGATAAAAAATGAGCAACTTTGAGGTGCCCAATATTTAGAACCAAGATTTGCAACTCCAAGGAACATGCTGATTTTCTAATCAGCATTAAATCTTTTTCTTTTCTTATGTCATTTTAAATCTAACACATCTTTTTCTTCTACATTTTGGAAACATATGAAACCAGAGGGAGAAAAACCCCTGAGCCCCCATAATTGTTTGAGCTGCCATTTGTGTCATCAAAGGAAATATGTAAGTAAAAATTAAAATAGGTCTAGGTCTTGCTCAGCTGAATTTTTTAAAGGTCAAGAAGAACTTCTGTGGGCTAGAAGAACTTCTTACAGTTGCTTGTATTTAAATTAACATTCAACATTTAAAGTGAAAACATTTAAAGTCTAGTTTTTCTTAAGGCATTAAATTCAACTAAGTACTGTTTCTTTCCATTTATAAATAAAATGATTTTCATACCTTAGGAAAATCAAATAAATGTATTAAGTTAATGTTCCTCTATCAGTTTTAATTCCCCCAAACAAACAACCTATTTGTTTGTAACCTTATGTAATTGAATTACCTTAAACCAAGGGTTATCAAACTTCTGGAGAGTTTATTACAACACAAATTGCTGAGCCTTTCCATACCCTAGAGTTTCTAATATGGTAGGTCTGGAGTGGGACCCAAAATATGCATATTTAACATATATCCAGATGACGCTGATGCTACTGATCTGGAAGCTATTCGTTGAGAACCTCAACCTCTATCGGGCTGGGATTTAGCTCAGTTGCTAGAGCACAGCTCTGCAGTCTCTGAGATCCCAAGTTTGATTCCTAGCAGTGCAAAAATGGGAGAAGGACATGGCAATACACTCCTAAAGCAATCCCAAAACAATCAGCCATTGAAAACCCTATAAGGGTGGACTACGAGT
>VMDO01038648.1:0-13301 GCA_007922755.1 Pedetes capensis
ATTGTTACTATTATTTGAAAACACTTTGATCTTTTCTTTATTTACATACATGTTTAACTATACACATGTGTATATAAAATATGATAGCAAGTTAGGACTATAGATTTCAATAATTTGATATATTACTTATGCTATTTTCTCTCACATTTCTATATAATTACAGATATGTTGGGAAATTTAATGACTGCATTCAATTTTATATACCATAATACATGCTTCTGTTCTATTTGGGTACTTTTATGTTGTTCTATTATTTTTAGACGCTTACATTATTCTACTCTAATAAATAATGCTGAAATGTTTTATAAATACATAAATAACAGTATTTCTAGATATTTCCTTAGCATAAATTCTTAAAGTAGAATTATTTTGTTAAAATATATAAACATGTAAAGGCTATCTATCTATCTATCTATCTATAGTCAAAGAATTTCCTAAATGTATAAAAGTATTATGTATTTTGCCAGTTTTTGCCAACTTGTTTTTTAATGTAATTTGCTTATTACAACCTACTTTACTTTGATTTATGGTGATGTTAAATAATCTTATGCTTATTTGCCATTTGTATTTCTTTTGCAAGTTCCATCTTCACTTTACCCCTGTTTCTTATTAGTGTTTTTGTTGCAATATTGACATTTAAATATAGATCTGTGAGGTAAGTACATCTTTCTTATATTTTTTAAAATGTTTCCTAATCAGATATTTCTTTAAAATTTTTCCATAATGTCTTTGATTTATAGAAGTTTTAAGATTTATATATTTAAGCCTATTTGTTTTTACTTTGTAATTTTCTTCCACATTTCTACCCTTAGGAGGATTTGGGGTAGAAGAATTATTCGTCTTCTGTAGCAAATGTCCTTAGTATCATATTTTGAATAATCTGACCCTTGGTGAAATTTTGTATATAAAATTATTTTTGCAGTTATTACTCCTATGTATTATTACATAGAAAGTTCATGCATACTATAGGAACTTTCAGGGCAATTTCTTCAGTTTCCGCTCTTCTGTCAACTATTGTGTATGACCACCTTGTTAAAATTATTTCAATATGTGTATATGTACACGCCAGTCATTTCTCTGATATATGTAGCTGTTCTCTACCAGATAAATAGTTCTGATGCCCTTATTTATTTTTATTACTGCAATTTCAGCAGATTATACCAGAAATTGTTGCATTCCCAGAATTCTGCCTGTATGTGTGTGTGCATTTCATTCAAAAATATATTTCAACTTTTCTAAATTATTTTTAAGTTCCATAAAATTATTATAACTATATATACATCATTGTTTTTGCTAGAAAATTATGAGCCATTTATGATTATATAGCTATGTTAGACCTTGTCTAATTTCTTCGTGAACAAGATTACATATATGATGAGGTGTGTGTGTGTGTATGACTATGTGTATGTAGGTGTATTGCACTTTGCCAGAGAAAGAAAATCAAATATATACATGAAATATATAACAGCATACACACACACACACACACACACACACACACACACACACACATATTGTTGTTGATGTTAGGTGACATTGAGTTGAGTCCGACTCATAGCGACCCTTTGTACAGCAGATCAAAACACTTCCCGATTCTGTGCCAGGCACATGATTCTGTGCCAGGCACACATCTTATTTATGTTTAAGCCCATTGTTGCACACACTGTGTCAATCCATCTGGTGGAGGGTTTTCCTTTTTTGTGTTGACCTGTCACTCTCCCAAACATGATGTCTTTCTCTAGGGATTGATCTCTTCTGACTACATGCCCAAAATATGTAAGATGGAGTCTGACCATTCTTGCTTCCAAGGAGCACTCTGGTTGCACTTCTTCTAGGACAGATTTGTTGGTTCTTTTGGTAGTCCATGGTATGTTCAATAGACGTCTCCAGCACCACAATTGAAAAGCATCAATTCTTTTCCTGTCTCCCTTGTTCACAAACCATATGATGTGACTGAAAATACCATGGCATGAGTCAGACGCACCTTTGTCTTCAATCTGACATTCTTTACTTTTCAGTACTCTAAAGAGATCTTTTGCCACAGCTTTTCCTAGAGAAATGCGTCTTTTGATTTCTTGACTGCTGCTTCCGAGGGTGTTGATTATAGAGCCAAGCAAAGCAAAATCTTGGATCACCTCAATCTTTTCTCCATTTATTGTGAAGTTGCGTGCTGACCCAGTTGTAATGATTTTTGTTTTGTTGATGTTTAGTAATAACCCATATTGAAGGCTATGATCTTTGATCTTCATCAGTAAATGTTTTAAATCCTCTTCACTTTCAGCAAGCAAAGTTGTGTCATCTGCATAACACAGGTTGTTAATGAGTCTTCCCCCATCCTGAGGCCATGCTCTTCCTCATAAAGTCCAACATCTCGGGTTATTTGCTCAGCTTATAAATTGAATAGATATGGTGAAAGCATATAGCCTTGACACACACCTTTCTCAACTTTAAAACAGGCAGTATTTCCTTGTTCTATTCGAACAACTGCCTCCTGGTTCATGTACAGATTTCTCATGAGCACAATTAGGTGTTCTGGTATTCCCATTTTCCGAAATGTTATCCACAATTTGTTATGATCCACACAGTCAAATGCCTTTGCATAGTCAACAAAACGTAGATAGACATCTTTCTAATATTCTCTGCTTTCGGCTAATATCCACCTGACATCAGCAATGATGTCCCTGGTTCCCCGCCCTCTTCTGAATCCTGCTTGATTTTCTGGTACTGCCCTGTCTATATACTACTGTAGTTGCTTTTGAGTGATCTTTCGTAAAATTTTGCTGGTGTGTGATATTAATGATATTGTTTGATAGTTTGCGCATTCAGTTGGATCCCCTTTTTTGGGAATAGGCACAAATATGGATCTCTTCCTGTGAGTTGGCCAAGTAGCTGTTTTCCAAATCTGTTGGCATAAACATGTTAACACCTCCAGTGCTGCATCTGTCTGTTGAAACATCTCTATTGGTATCCCATCAATTCCTGGAGCCTTGTGTTTCGCCAGTTCTTTCAAGTCGACTTCCATTTCGTCTTTCAATACTATTGGTTCCTCTTCATATGCAGCCTCTTGAAATGGTTGGTCATCTACCAATTCTTTTTTATATAATGACTCTGTGTATTCCTTCCATCTTCTTTTAATGTTTCCTGCATTGTTTAATATTTTCCTGTAGAATCTTTCAGTACTGCCACTCGAGGCTTGAATTTTTTCTTCACTTCCGTAAGCTTGAGAAACACAGAGCCTTTTCTTCCCTTTTGGTTTTTTGACTCCAGCTCTTTGCACATGTCATTATAATATTTGTTTTTGTCTTCTCCAGCTGCCTTTTGAAATCTTCTGTTTAGATCCTTAACTTCATTCTGTCTTCCTTTTACTTTAGCTGCTTTATCTTCAAGGCCAAGGTCCAGTGTCTCTTTTGACATGTAATTTGGTCTTTTTTTTTTTTTTTCTTGTCTTTTTAATTACCTTTTGCTTTCTTCCTAAATGATATCTTTTATGTCATGCTACAACTCCTCTGGTCTCCTATCACTTGTATCTAGTGCATTAAACCTATTCTTGAGGTGGTCTCTGAACTCAGGTGGGATATGCTAACGGTCATATCTTGGCTCTTGAAAACTTGTTCTAATTTTCTTCAGCTTCAATCTGAACTTGCATATGAGAAGTTGATGGTCTGATCCACAATCAGCACCTGGTCTTGTTTTGGCATTTAATATAGAGGGTTTCCATTGTCTCTTTCCACATATATAGTCAATTTGATTCCTGTATGTTCCATCTGGTGTTGTCCATGTGTATAATTGCCGTTTGTGTTGTCGAAAAAATGGATATGCAATGAAAAGTTCATTGGTCTGACAAAATTCTATCATGCAATCTCCAGCTTTGTTTCTGTCACCAAGACTGTATTTTCCAACTACTGAACCTTCTTCTTTGTTTCCAACCTTTGAGTTCCAGTCACCAGTAATTATCAGTACATCCTGATTGCATGTTTGATCTATTTCAGATCGCAGAAGCTGGTAGAAATCTTCCCTTTCTTCATTTGTGGCCTCCTTGGTGGGTGCATAAATTTGTATAATAGTCATATTAACTGGCCTTCCTTGTAGGCATATGGATATTATTCTATCACTGACAACATTGTATTTCAGAACAAATCTTGAAATGTCTTTTTTGATGATGAATGCAACCCCATTTCTCTTTAGTTTATCATTCACAGCATAGTAGACCATATGTTTATCTGACTCAATGCGGCCCATGCCAGTCCATTTTAGCTCACTGATGCCTAGGATATCAATGTTTATGTGCTCCATTTCTCTTTTAACAATTTCTAATTTTCCTAGATTCATACTTCGTACATTCCATGTTCCAATTGTTAATGGATGTTTATAATTGTTTCTTCTCATTTTGAGTCGTGCCACATCAGCAAGTGGAGGTCCCTGGGGCTTTACTCCCTTTCTGTCATCATGGTAGCCTCTACTTTGAGGAGGCAAATCTTCCCTAGTAGTCTTTTGAGTACCTTCCAACCTGGGGGCCTTATTTTCTGGCACTATATCTGACAGTGTTTCTTTGCTATCCATAGTGTTTTCAATGGCTAATTGTTTCGGGAGCAGTTTGCTGGTGCCTCCTGCCTAGTCTATCTTAGTCTGGAAGCTCAGCTGAAACCTATCCACCATGTTTGACCCTGCTGGTATCTGAGTTACTGGTGACATAGCTTTCAGCCTCATCGCAACACACAAACCCCCACAGTGTGGCAAACTGACAGACGTGGGGGATATATATTTATAGGTGTATGTATTTATAGTCATATATTTGTAATTATATATCATATATACAACATAGGATTCATTATGATAAGTTGGCTCCCATGATTTTGGAAGCTGAAAGTTTCATGTTTTGCCGTTTGAAAGCTGGAGAGCAAGGAAAAAGGCTGGTAGTGTTAGAAAGCTTGAAAGCCTTTGAGGTGGTGGCATAGATTGCAGTCCAAGTCTGAAGGCCTGAGAACAGGGGGCTTGGAGTCAGCAGAAGACTGGATGTTCCAGCTCAAGCAAGCAAAGGGGAAACTGAACTTTCTTTTCCTTTTATTCTTCCCAGGCCTTCAAGGGTTATTGGACAATACCATAGGGAAGGGGCATCAATTTTTCTCAGTCCACCAATTCAAATGTCAGTCTCTTTTGGAAACACCCTTGCAGACACATTCAGATATAATGCTTAATTTATAGCATAGACCAGTTGACACATAAAATTAACTATCAGGATAGAAATAAACATGAATTATTGTAATTTTCAATTTTGTCTTATTTCCTTATTGATTTAAATGTATAATTTTTCATGTGTAAAAGTTACTTCAAAATATCAATAATGTTATCTTGTCATTTCCAGTACCTATTTCTGATTCCTGTCTGATCGCATTGGCTAAAATTTCTAGAATATTAAGGTACACCAATTGTTTTAGTCCTGATTTTGTTGTAAATGCATCTTTTGTTTTTTTCTTTTAATATTATTTAAAATATAAATTTTTCTTCCATGTCTCTTTTCCTAAGTATTACATGTAAAATCAAGAATATATAACAAAATATATTACATACCATTTTTGTTTGCATTGAATTTGTCACATCCTTGACCAGAATGTTCACTCATCTTTATATTACTAGTGTCTTCCTTCCATGTTATGGTAAGCTCTTGTTTTTTTTACTGTATTATTGAATTTGGATTCCTTATATTTTATAAGCACTTATAATCAGAATTTAGGTAGAGGGGATAGAATATATTAGAAATGGATTTCAGGTTAATGAAATATGTTGAGAAATGTGATGAATTTATAGGCTTGGTTCCATGTTTTCTGAAGGTGATGATGGAAAATGATGGGTAGAGACAGAACCTTGTAAGCAGAATACCCAGGAATCTGTATCGGTATACTACATATCCTTCATGTTTCCTTTCTACCTTTGCTCCCTTCTTCCTTTTAATTTTGTTTTGGGAAAATTTTTGATTGGATACTGAGATATGCTTCATCAGACTACTTAGATACATTTTTGTACATTAACTCAAATTATGTAGCATGGCCTTTAAAACTCTGGGAAATGTTTAGTAAACTTTATTTTCCTGGATGATATTTGAATGTGAGTTTTTAATAATCATTTTTATATATTCTTATTTATTTATTCAATTTTGTTGCCTCATTTTGGATTACTCAATTTGCAGCAATAACACTCAATATTTCTTGAAGTAACCTAACTTTAACTTAAAGTAACTTTCATATATACATTTTCCAGTTTTTCATTAAATTGGTCATTTCCCTATTTTCTTACATTGCCTATTCCATTATTACTTTTTAAAAAATTAGAACCTTTATTCAGTCAGGTGTCAAGACTTGTCATTGAAACATCAGTCCTCTGAATGCTTTCCCAACTTCTGTTTTTATTGCCATTGATATTGTTTAGGCTTGTGTCTATTTGGGGGGCCAGAGAAGGGAGGCCCGTTCTGGATTTGCTGAATCTTTTAATTTCCTTTTCCTCCAGGATAGACTCCATGTTATATTTAACACAATTTTTCAATCCCCAAACATAATAATGTATTTGTTCAGTGTTGAATTTGCTTTATTATTTTCACAGTAACCTCTAGTTCTGTAATGTGGTACCATCCACTCCTCATGTTCTGAATGCCACCTGTCTTTAACTGTCTGCTTTGTTCTTGTATTTTCTGTGTCACTTTTGCTACACCTTTACTATGCCAGTCTTTACATGGCCCCTCCCCCATTTCTTGTCCCCTTTCCTCTTAGCACACACATATTCTTGCCTGCCTGGCAAATAACTACTCAGTATCTCACCACAAACACACACACACACACACACACACACACACACACACGTACACACACACACACAATAAATAAATAAATAAACAAACAAACAAATAAATAAATAAATATATATTTGAAAATTTAAAAAATTAAAAGCTTCTCCATGACAGGCTTCCTTGTCCTCCTTAGCCAAGATAATTCTTCTTCCTACATTTTCCTATTATACTTTTTTTTTCACCTATGAAACTGCTGAAATTGTTTAAGTGGCTTATATTTTTAGAAGAATTTTTCTCCTATCTTTTATACAGTAAAGCTTACAAAAACAGTGGTGCATACTATTAAATGTAGGTACATTTATGAAGGATTTTTTAAAAAAATCCTTTCCTTTTCTAGGGATTGGCTTGCTTTTTGGGAGCCGAATTGGAACTAGAAAGTCACCAAGATTGTGCCATCACTTCAACATGAAATGGAACTCAGTATAAATACTCCAATTGCTTTTGATGAATATGTTTCATATCTGTTGCTCAAAAGAATGCTTTGTCTATTTATGACACATAGTTATCTTCTCACAAATACATAAAATGAAGGATGTAGTTGATCCATAATTTATAGTTTCATATTTTGTTCTGTATACTGTGTCCTACTCCATCTTTTATTACAGGGAAGTCCAAGTTGCCAAAATACAGTGGCCTTAAGAACATATAGATTCTTACTCCTCAGTTAATATTCTTGAAGTGAATGTTTCAGGATGTTGACACAGCTCTGCTCTTGGTCATCATTCAATAGCTTAGTGTCTTCTACCTTGAAAACTTCAGCATTCCAGGTACCAGAGAGGGGAAGACAGAATAAAGGGGACACTGAAGGTCTAGAAATGGCATATCTCTTCTGCATACATTTATATTAGGTTGTTTTGTTTGTTAGGTGCCTGCTGTCGAATCATAGCCAACTTATAGTGTCCCTACACACAACAGAATGAAGCACTACCCACAATGTACCATGCATACTATCTTTTTATGTTTGAGCCCATTGTTTCAGCCACTGTGTTTCTTCTCATTTTGAGTCATGTCACATGAGCAACTTGAGCTACCATGAGTTTTACTTCATTCCCATCAAGACTGACTTGACTTTGAGGAGGCAGCTCTTCCCCAGGCATCTTTTGAATTCCTTCCAGCCTGGGAAGCCCATTTTCTAGCATTATATTTGTTGGTACTTCTCTGCTATTCATAGGGTTCTTGTGAGACATTAGTAATGTGGGAACACCTGCACTGGTGACCTTTAAACATATCTGGGCAGCTGTAACCCCATTCCTGAGGAAGGAGTGAATAGAATTAGATGCTTCATTAGGAACTGACATTATGTGTGTCTCTACTTGACTACATATTTGAAAAGGACAATATTGTCATCATGTGTTAAAAAGAACTCTAAAAAGACATCAGCATAGAAAGCACACCATTGCTTTTATTTTAAAGCTATCAGTTAATTAGGACTTGCAGGAATAAAAATATTTTTATATACCTTGATATGCTTTTGGTGAACCACTTGGGTATAATCAAAAGATGAAGGGCTGGTTTTCACAAAGTATAACCTTGGGAGATAAAGATATTTACTTTAAAAATCTTCACCTCATTTTCATCATCAGTTCCTATTTTAGCATGAAAAGTTATCCTTGAAAGAATGGTAAATATTTGAAGAAGTTCTGTAGTAATTTTGAGTGTAAGTAAAAAGAATTATCAGATGTAGTTCTGCAGATTTCCATCATCACATTAAAGAATGGAAGTTGGTGAGCAAGACAAAAGTCTAACGGAACAATAATGGTGTCTTACATAAGGTGTGACTAGGGATTTTAATACTAAAGAAAGAGTCAGAAAAATGGAAACAAGTTGTGGATATCAAAAATGATTTCATCTCATCTTACCATGGAATGAGAGCTCAAGAAGGGCAGAAGGAGAAGCACTATAGTATGTTAAACAAAATGAGGCATTTTACAGTGAAACTTGATGTAGTGTATCTAGTGTTATAACTTGGATTGCTCACTGGGGAACTAGCTTGGCTTTACCTCTATGAAGAGATATTAGCCAACCAACTGCATAGGAAGTGCATTATCTTTCTTTCATAAGGAACTGTTTCTAGAGTCTGTCTTTGTGTATATGCCTATTTAAAATGTTTCCTATTTGTGAATTTCATGTATAATGATTCACTGTGGTAATAAAAAGTATTGGAGTTCAAAGCATAAAATCATATTAGGAAAGTTCTCTGGTGACTAATATGACAGAAACTTGAGACTAATGTTTCATTCTATAAACCGCTATCAAGATATATATAGATATAGATATAGATAGATACATACATACATAGATACATAGACATTAGATAAATATATAGATATATATTTATCTAATATATCTATATATAAATATAAATATTTATATATATTTATATATAGATATATAGATATATAGATAAATGTATATATAGATATATAAAATAGATACATAAACAGATTACATATAGACCTTCTATCATTTATGATGGTGCTGGAATAAATAAGACATATATTTTTTTGCAGTACCAGGGGTTGAACCCAGAGCCTTGCACATTTTAGGCAAGTTCTCTACCACTAAGATGAACCCCGAGTCCATTTTCTATGTCTTGTTTTGAGACAAGGTCTTGTTAAATGGCGCAGGCTGCCTCTGGCCCCAAACTTTTAGTCCTCCATCTTCAGCCTGCTGCATCACTGAGATTACAGGCATGAGCCATAGCAGCCAATATGAACAGGATAATTTAGATGTAGTCTATAGATCTTTACTAAATAATATTATTTTAAAAATTCACTGTACCATATTACCAAATGGTATATTTGTATTAGCTTTTATTTGATGAATCATATTTGAACTCACATAAAGAATAGATGGACTTGAAGTCAGGGATTGTGATTCCACCTGCATTAGTTTTGCAGCTTAAAAGTGTTTTGGTTATACGTGGTCTTTTGTGGTTCCATATGAATTTTTGGATCATTTTTTCTATTTCTGTAAAGTCAGTCAGTGGAATTTTAGTGGGTATTGCATTAAATCTATAGATTGCTTTTGGTAGGATAGCCATTTTTACTATATTAATTCTCCCTATCCAGGAGCAGGGGAGGTCTTTCCATTTTTCAGTGTCCTCTGCTATTTCTTTCTTTAATGTTTTGAAATTTTCCTTGTAGAGATCTGAAGGGTCTTTGGTTAGACTGATTCCGAAGTATTTAATTTTCTGGTGGGCTATCATGAATGGTATTTTTCCTGAAATTTCCTTCTCTTCCTGTTTGGAGTTGGTGTAAAGAAAAGCTACTGATTTTTGTGTGTTAATTTTGTAGCCTGTGACTTTGCTGAAGGAGTTAATTAGTTCTAACAGTTTTCTGGTTGAGGTTTTGGGGTCTTTCAGGTATAAGATCATATCATCTGCAAATAAGGATAATTTGACCTCTTCCTTGCCAATCTGTATCCCTTTGATTTCTTTCTCTTGTATGATTGCCCTGGCCAGGACTTCAATTACTATGTTGAATAGAATAGGAGAGAGAGGACATCCTTGTCTTGTTCCAGATCTAAGAGGAAATGGTTATAGTTTTTCTCCATTTATATAATGTTGGCTGTAGGTTTGTCATAAATGGCTTTTATGAAATTAAGGTATTTGCCTGTTATACCTATCTTCTCCAGCATTTTTATCATGAGAAGGTGTTGCACTTTATTGAAGGCCTTTTCAGCATCAATTGAGATGATCATGTGGTTTTTGTTTGCCAGTTTCTTGATATGCTGGATTACATTAATTGATTTCCATATGTTAAACCAGCCTTGCATCTGTGGTATAAATCCCACTTGGTCATGGTGGATAATCTTTTTTATATGCTGCTGGATCCTGTTTGCCAGAATTTTATTAAATATTTTTGCATCTGGATTCATAAGGGAGATTCGTATATAATTCTCTATGTTAAAAGAATCTTTTCCTGGTTTAGGTATCAGGGTGATGGTGGCTTCATAGAGTGAATTTGGGAGTGTTCCTTCTTTTCTATATTTTGGAATAACTTGAGGAAGACAGGTATTTTATCTTCTTTAAAAGTTTGGTAAAATTCTGCTGTGAATCCATCAGGACCTGGGCTCTACTACAGAGCAGTGGTTGCAAAAACAGCTTGGTACTGGCACAAAAATAGGCCCGAAGACATCTGGAACAGAATAGAAGACCCAGAAATACCTCAATACACCTATAGCCACCTGATTTTCAACAAAGGAGCAAAACAAGTAAACTGGAAAAAGGACAGCCTTTTTAACAAATGGTGCTGGGAAACATGGTCATCCTCATGCAGAAAAATGAAAGCTGACCCATATCTCTCAACATACACGAGAGTTAACTCAAAATGGATAAAAGATCTCAACATAAAACCAGAAACTTTAAAAGTTATAGAAGGCAAAATAGGCAATACACTCCATCATATAGGCATAGGAAAGTATTTCCTTAATAGGACACCAATTGCTCAAGAAATTGTAACAAGAATAGATAAATGGGATTACATGAAATTAAAAAGTTTCTGCACAGCAAAAGAAACAATTGACAGAGTCAAGGACACCTCTATGGAATGGGAAAAAAATCTTTGCATTTTATACATCAGATAAAGGTCTAATTACTAGAATTTATAAAGAACTCAAGAAAAAAACTCCCCAATAAACAAAAAACCCAATACGCAAATGGGCAAAGGAACTGAGTAGACAGTTCTCAAATGAGGAGGGCCATAAAGCCATGAAACACATGAAAAAATGCTCCATATCCCTAGCCATTTGTTGTTGTTAGGTGCCATCAAGTTGTGTCCGACTCATAGCGACCCTCATAGGGTTTTCAATGGCTGACTGTTTTCTGGATTGCCTCGGGAGTGGGTTGCCACATCATTCTCCCATTTTGTGGTGCTGGGAATTGAACTCAGGACCTCAGAGCCTGCAGCGCAGTGCTCTACCAACTGAGCTAAATCCCAGCCCTCTCCCTAGCCATTAGGGAAATGCAAATTAAAAGAACTCTGAGATTTCACCTTACACCAGTAAAAATGGCCAACATCAATAAAACAAATAACAACAAATGCTGGAAAGGTTGCGGCGAAAAACGAACACTCTTACATTGTTGGTGGAGCTGTAAATTGGTCCAACCACTGTGCAAATCAATATGGAGGTATCTTGAAAAACTGAAAACAGATCTACTGTATGATCCAGCTATAACAATACTGGGAATTGACCCAAAGGGAGATGTGTCATCATACCACCAAGACACCTGCATCTCCATGTTCAATGCAGCACTTTTCACAATAGCAAGGATATGGAATCAACCAAAGTGCCCTTCAACAGAAGAATGGATAAAAACAAAACAAAACAAAACTATGGTACATATACACAATGGAATACTACTCAGCAATCAAGAAAAATGAAATAAGGTCATTCGCAGCAAAATGGGTGGAATTAGAGAAAATTATTCTAAGTGAATGAACACAAACTCAGAAAGAGAAACAGCACATGTTCTCACTCATATGTGGGAGCTGAATCAAAATTATGAGAAGGAAAAATCCTATTCAAAGGTCAGATCAAAATAAAATGAAAAAAAAAGCTAAGAATGGTGTCAATTTAAATGTTCTAGATAATGCATGCAATTGTTCTGACAAGATAAAAACAAAGTTCACTACAGGAAAAGTTTCTACCCTAAACAGAACTGGAACCCAAGGACATAATAGAAAAATATTACCAAGTAAATGATAAAGAAGACTTAGATGGGGAAGGTGGGGGGGAAAGCATATAAGAGGGTAAGGGGGAACCTATATGAATAATGTACATCAAAATGCATATATGGAAATGTCACAATGAAAAGTATGTCAGAATGAACCACATTAAGGTGTACATTAAAAATTTCCAATAATAAAAAAAGAATAGATGGACTAAATGTGCAATTTTTTCAGAAATTAAAGAGAATTCTAAGATTTTTATGTCACTGTTGTTGTTAGGTGCTGTCGAGTTGGTATCCAACTCATAGCAACCCTACATACAACAGGGGAAACCTTGTTGTCAGTGCTTTTTTGCCATTCATAGGGTTTTCAATGGTAAATTGATTTTTTGGAGTGGGTTGCTGGGTCAGTCTCCCAAGCCTATAGCACCTGGTGTTTCTAGGCATTTTCCCATCCAAGTACTATTCAGGCTCAAGCCTGCTTAGCTTCTGAGATATGATGGGATCAGGTGCCACAGGGCTATGGCTGCAGGCTTTTATTTCACTAATATTCATAAACAGCAATTATGGTTGTTTGTAAAGACTAATTTTTCATATAACTCAATGTTGATTTAAATTTTTGCATGGCAAAATTTTAAATGTTTTGCATGGCAAAACATACCTATTATATATTTAAAAAATGAGATTTTATATACGCACACGCACACACACACAGTTATATGTTGGGTAAACTCAGGTACAAGGTACAATGCATTCTGGGGTATTGGCCATTATGGAAGAAATTGCTTTGAG